>SJRY01000155.1:0-57170 GCA_011319805.1 Macrocybe gigantea
ATT
This sequence comes from Macrocybe gigantea, assembly GCA_011319805.1. Taxonomy (NCBI): domain Eukaryota; kingdom Fungi; phylum Basidiomycota; class Agaricomycetes; order Agaricales; family Callistosporiaceae; genus Macrocybe; species Macrocybe gigantea. The sequence goes on from SJRY01000155.1 coordinate 4, forward strand.
GATTTTCATCCTTAAAACGAGCACAGGCAACATTCTGGACTTTATGTTGACGCGGTTGAAGAAGAATGCAAGGATAGTCCTGTGCGGCGCCATCTCGCAATACAGTATGTTGGATGATATTTCCCTTGTGGCGGGGAGAATAATTCATAGCATAACATAGACGCAACGAAACCTGCTGGTCTGCATAATTACCCGCAGCTTATTGCGCAGCGCGCAAAAATGCAAGGCTTCATCGTGTTGGTGTCTGCCAAGTGAAGTGCATTATGTTAAGGTGCTGAGATGCTCGTTTCAGCTTTGACCACGCCGCGCAATACCCGGTCGCACTCAAGGAACTCGCAGCTGGCCTGAGCGACGGTTCGCTCAAGCGAAAGTTCCATGTTGTCGAAGGCGGAATTGAACAAGCCCCCGTTGCTTTGCCGATGCTGTACAGCGGAGGAAATACAGGGAAACTGTGAGCTTGATTCTTCCTTGCGACCTGTGAGATATACGTTTGACCCGTTTATTGTGAAGAGGTGGTAAAGTCTCTGAGGAGCCCAAGCCGCGATTGTAGGTAGTGAAGTGAGGATTGCCGAGGTGTCCGGGGTCTAGTAGAAGCAGTGTTTCGATCTGTATTGTAACAAATTGCCACTAACAACGACTCCCCCAAACTTCTGTCGCCCTCGACGTTCTCCTCGTCCTCCTCCAACCCTTTCCCGTTGCTTCCGCTCGGCAACCCGCCTTGTTCATAACCACCGCTCTCGTTGCCCATAAAATCAACCATACTCTCCCCTTCTTCCCCAAATTTTTTCTTCTCCCGCGACTCGTTCGCTATCTCGCCGAGTTTCGCCCATTTTGTGATCCTCTTCTTTCAACCTTCTTCTTCTTTGTTCGATATTTTCCATGGCCACCTCTGCTAGGCAGCCCAAGCCCACCAAGAAAGGTCCAGATTCCGTCCGGTTCGTTTCTGTGAGCCTATCGCCTTTTGCACCGCCTAACACCTTCGACAGCCGCCAGTCTGCTTGGACAGGCACACGGGCCTCTCCTACTTTTTCTCCACCGCCGAACGTTTCTCGCCCTCCGGCCGCTGCTGCCCCCGCGTCAGCGGGTCTCGCCTCGCTCGCCCAAACGAACGGCGCACAGGATCGCGTCCTTCAATCGCTGTCTGGACTGACGGTTCGTATTCCTATTGCTCTCTTCTGAGCTGCTCCCCCATGTCGCCCTGTCCAATGTACAGGGTACCACGATTGTGTTATCCACCAAGACGTCCCAGCGCTACGAGGGCGTCGTCGCATCTACTAATGCTGAGGGGGATACAACCGGTGTGACCCTCAAAGATGTCAAGGAAGTTACCAAACCCGGGGCCCCCCTCAAGGACCATCTCTTCATCGCATCTACGAACATCGACACTTGGTCATCTGGCCCGGCCGACTCCAAGCCCACTAACGGCGACAGTAAGGCTGAACTTGTGTCTGCTTCTCTATTACAGTCATTTATTCACTTCCCGTCCACGCTTCACCCAGCATTCGGTACGGACACGGACATTAGCGCGAAGAAAGGTGCTGGGCGGGAACGTGAACTTCAGCAATGGCAACCGGGGGTAGACGCGCCGTCCAACACCGTCGACGACGACACCTTCGGGCCTGGCGCAAGCAACACTCCCTGGGATCAGTTTGCGGCTAATGAGAAGCTGTTCGGCGTGAAAACCAACTTTGACGAGAACATATACACGACCAAACTGGACCGTAGCAGTGCAAATTTCAAGGAACGGGAACGCGAGGCTCAGAGAATTGCCAACGAGATTATCAACGTATTTGCTGACATTATTTCTCTCCGTCTTCTTTTTCTATAACTCGTATTTCAGTCTGGCACAAGCAATCCTCACATCGCTGAAGAGCGGGGTATGGTCTTTGATGATAGCGGCGCCAATGAGGAAGACAAGTCTGGATCTTTCTTTGCTTCCTTTTTGTAGCAACGACACTAACGCTCGATCCACAGATATGGCGCTGTGGTCCGTGGAGCAAACGCATACGTGCCCCCAGGGGCTCGCAAAGCGGGCACAGGCGGAATTTTGCCTGCGAATAACGCTCTGAAGGCCGATGTGCCGAAGGTCGCAGTCAATGGTCCCGATGGCACTCTCGTCGCGTCACGAACTCAGTCTCCGTCTTCGTCAAAGGCCGCATCTCCCGCTCCGCCGAACAAAGTAAAGGTATATGCGCAACATGCATACACATATTTGCTCACGCTCGTTGGATCCACAGCCAACCGCTGATCCTGTCCCTGCATTCCGTGAATTCGTCACGAATGAGAAACAACGACTCACGCAGAAGAAACAGGCGCTGGTCAAGAGTGAAATGGACAAGCGGATGGCAGATCTGATCAAGTTCAGCCAGAGCTTCAAAGTGCGTATAGGAAGCAATTAATTACCCAACGCGTCCACTCATGCTGTCTTGCATAGCTCAATAAACCTATCCCTGAAGATTTGGTTCCCATTTTGGCTAAAGACGAAGAGAAACAACGTGCGATCAGGGAGAGGGCAAGCAAAGACGCCGCCTCAGCCACGGCACGTACCATCGGCGCACCCTCTGCTGCCAGCGCTACACGTGGCACGCCAGTGGCAGCTACAAAGCTTGCTGCCGACCCAAGCCGACGTCCACTCGCCGCCACGGCCGTGAAGACGATCACCAATACTCCCGCCGCCACCCAAGCGTCTGTTCAAAAATCGGCAACGTCAAAACCCGCCAGCTCCTCGGATCCGAACGTGAAAAAACCGATCAGCATGTTCATTCAGCCGATCCCGCCGTACAAAGGACCGAAGTCTCGCCAACCTGCAGCAGTGAATGGTACAGCCTCCAATGGCGTCGGCACTGGCCCAACCCCAGCCACCGCTGGCGCTAGCGCGACGCCTACCGCCAACCGACTAAACGTGAATGCCTCGTCATTTAGACCTAATCCCAAGGCGAGTGCTTTCACTCCGGTATGGCCTAGAGTTGCTTCGCTTGCGAAGACGGGCTTGCTAAATTGTTGATCGTATTTTCAGGGTGGCCCTGGTATGCAGCCCATTGCCTCAAGCTCTGCTTCACCCAAGCCCAAGGCTGATTCGGCAAGTCGTTCACCCTGCTCACCTTTTCTTTTTTCAATGAAATTGATCGAATTTCAACAGGCGCCAACGACTCCGAATCCATTCTTTGGAACTCGTTCTATCAAGAAAACGACCCCTGTGAACGTGAAGGATGACTTCAACCCCTTCAAACACAACAAGATCGTCGACGTTGCACAAGTCGGTGCGTCTGCATGTCTATACTGGAAGCGTTCCTGCAATCATTGACGCCGCGTATAGCTGCCGTTTGGCCATACACTGGCAAGCGATATAACCAAATGTTCCCGCCACCGCAACACCAACCCCCCAGCACCCCACTCACATCGTCCCTCCCGTTCCACCTCCAATGCCACCGCCCTCATACGAAGAAGATTCTGCGGCCCAAGCTGCCGCACGCGGCTATGTGTATGCCTATCCTCCCTACGCCTATCCTGGACAAGTGCGCGATTTGCTCGATCCTCGTTCGTTGCACTGAAACATCTTTTTTCAGCCCATGATGCCTGGCATGGCACCCCCAGCACCTCCTGGAGCCTACATTCCTGGGCCGTATATGCAACCCATGCAGTATCCTCCGGGAATGCCTCCCCAGCCGGTTGGTGTTCGTCTCTCCCGATTTTATTTCTTGGTTGCTTCACCTGAATTGACACGGGTTTTACAGCCATGTACTCTCCTGCCATGAGCCAAATGCCTCGTATGTCTCCAATTTGCTCGTGAGGCGATAGTAATGTTGTATATTGACCCTCTCTGCCCTAGCCTACATGCCGCCTCCACCGCCAGCCCCGTATCCAGCCCCTAACGGCGCTGGTCCTAGACCATCGATGCCTCCCACTCCTATCCCTGCCCATGCCCACCCGTACTATCATCAAAGTCCTCAACGTATGTTCTTGTATGAGGAGCCAAGGGACAAAGTATTCACAATGTTCACAGTGCAACATGCCGTGCCGTATCACATGATGATGCCACCGCCACCAGGGATGCCCCAACACCCCTACGAGAGTGGACCCGCACCGCCCGTCCAGATGGGAGGGCATGCTTGATTTCCGTATGATCTGAGGCGCGAGGGATGAGTTGCGATGTTTGATGTTGGGCTTTGACACATTTCCTAGCCGTAACATTTCTTTCCCCCACCACATTCCTATCTCCTACACCGAATCCACGCAGCTGCAGCGGGGCTTCATGTACTTCCAATCGTCTCCATTGTTGTTGTGGATTCCTTGAAATATTACGCCGACTACAGATCTGTGTAGTGACGAGGAAATGTCGATGGTACATACAAGAGACTTCAATGACGAGGTAAAACCAAAACGATTGTAGAGGAATCAGGAGTTGTGGTTAACGAACATAGCACGACATCTCTACTTTCTTCAGTAGACCCTTGAGCGTATTGCTCGTCCGGTTGCAGTTGGCCTGCAGCCACCTTTCCATTTCGAGACGTAGGTCATGGAGTTCCTTTGCGACAGGCAGACTGCCATCAGGCTTGACACGACACGAATTGAGTAGAACGTCAAATAACCTATCCCAGATACCCGTCTGCCAATATCGTTTGAAAGGCGTGCTTATCTTGTATCTAGGAACTCCATCGCCGCCCGAAACCTGGCTCACAGAGCTAGCTTGGATGTATTTTCCAAAGAGCATGCAATAGATAATTCCCGCGAGCCCGAAATAGTCCGTTTGGTAGGTCCATGGCCTGTTCTCGCGGATTTCGAAGCAGTCGCGGTCGTCGGTTGGCCAGTCTGCGATGTATTTCTGATCGGGAGGGAAGAGCCTGGTGTCGATTGTTCGCCCGAAGTCGATCAATTTAATGCCCTTGTATGACCATCCCCCGTCGCCAGTTGGTTGGTACATGCTCGACCACCCCGCAGCGCCTCCGGGAACGTCTTCCAATCGGAGAAGGCAATTGTCGATTTTGAGGTCGCCATGGATGAAGCCGGTGTTGTGCATGCCCTCTAAAAGTCGAAGCAATTCTATGGCGAAAAACATAACAAGCAACTCGTCGAGGCAAGCTCCTTGCTGCGAGACACCAGCAGCGACTGCACCATTCACGACATTAAGCAACGTGCCTTGCGAACAGTAGTCCAAGACAAGGAAACTTTCGTCCTGAAATGCATATAAAGAATGTGGAAGGATGACAGAGCGACGGAGTGACGCTGGCATGACTGAATGCAATCTTCGCAGAACGTGGTATTCCCATATATTTCTTGGCCTGACGACCTTCAAGGCTACCATAGAGCTGCCCTCCTCATCGTCGTCATCGTCCCAATCATCGTCGCTGTCGGCTAAGTCGCCACGTCTACTTCCGAGATCGCGCGCTTTGAAGACAGCCCCGAACCCGCCCTCTCCCAATTTCTCCGTGGCGATGAACTGGTGATCGTCCAGAGTGACAGGAAAAGAAGCGTCGAGGGTACCAGTATGATCGGATTTCCCGCTCGACTGGCGGGTTTTCTTGGAGAATTTCTGCAGACCGTCGAGCAGGTTTGATCTTCGGCTTTGGAGATTATGATACAACGGGTCTGTTGGTATTCGGGAAAGCAATGCGGCCAGTAGTGATGGATCGAAAGGATTGCAGGGATTTGGCGGCTTAAACTTCAAGTTCAAAGTCAAGGTATCGCTGAGGCTTAGACTTCCCGCCTTTTCTTCCATAGCAGATACCCTGGAATCTTGCTTGTGCTCTGGAAGCTCCTCTTCAGCGACGAATACAGGCTCGCGCACATCTTCTGACTGCGACTTAAGGGCCAGCCCCCGTTATCGTCGTCGTCGTCAAAATCATGGTTGGGAGGATGACTAGGTGTTCCTCCCCTGGTGCTCGTGGTGAATTCGAATGTTCTCTCCGTGATAGGTGTCATGATATTGAATTTTCCGAATCGACCACCAAGGGGTATTTCTTGATACGGTTCGTACTCGGCGTTGGCACCATCAATGGGGTCGTTATAAGGCTCTCGTATGTCTTGTTCCTCATACTCGTAGTCTTCCTGCCTCTCCTCTTGTTCGGGCTCCTCGATGCTGTCCTCGATTTCTACGACTGTGTGCTGCTGGCTTGGAGAATCATGGCCATTCTCATGGCCAGGTTTTGACCTAAGGGATGAGTCTTGTCGCTCATCCGTGAAAGGAGTGAATGCGGGGGTCTCCCTGAATGGGGTGAAAGTAGGTTTTGGGTCAACGAAGGGCGTGAAGGTGGATTTTGGGGTAATCGCATTGCTTTCAAGTTGCTCTGGGGGGCGACTGAAGACTTTGAAAGGAGTCTTAGCATTCTCGTCAATGAAGGGCTTGAACGCAGCAGCTCGGACGACATCTTCGGCACTAGGCGACAACGCATCATGATGTGATCTAGCTCTTTCGTGAGTGTAGGTGAGCTTTTGCTTCGGCTGTGGCTTCCCGTAATCATCAGTAAAGACGTCGCGAAGCGGACTTGGTTTGGGCTGGGCAGGAGTGAACACCTTTGAAGCGAAGACGTTCTCCGCCCTGACTTCAGACTTTGGCTTGAGGTTATTTTGATCAGCATTCTCGTTCTGCTTCGGGTGAGACGATATAACCTCCTTAACGGTAAGAGCAGGTCGTGGTGTCGGGCCTGTCGCCTGTTGAAGTTCGGGATCTACAAAAGGCACAAGCTGAACACTTTTATGAGTGGCGATCGAAGTATAACAAATTTAGCAACTGACCTTCGGTTGACCTGGGGTCGAACGACTTGACTGAGCGTTCTCGTCAGCGAATGGTCGAAAAGCTAGACATCGCGTTAACCATGTACCGTTGCCGAGCCCAGGTAATTGAAAATACCAGGTGCGGGTGTCCTCTTTTCCTGGGGAGCGTTGTCGTTCTCGTATACGGGGTATAGTCGTGATGGCGCCAGTGGAGTGAGCGATTCAATCTTCTTGACAGGCGCATGTTTACTGCCAGGTAGGCGGATCGTCTTTTCTGGTGAATTGTACATGCCGAATACATCCTCCAACGCCTCTTTCGTGTTTATTGTCATGGTAGGTTCCGCACCTCCGCCCATTATGCTTTTCAAGGCAGATCGGGGAGGATTCTTATTAAGATTAATCAATAAACAATAACACTTTTTGAAAGACAATATTGACCTGAGGAGGTCCCCATTTTTTGCCTAGAAGACCCATTGAACGTGCTCTGGCTTCTTGGATGCTATACTCCACCCCTTCATCAGTGAACAGCAAAGAAAAATCAAGGCGCATTTTCTCTGGACGTTTTCCAGGCGGAGGAGGCGCGAGCATTTGCGCATAACGAGATTCAGGAGTGGAGTGTATAAGGAATGTTGATGAACTGGAAGCTGAAGGTTTGGGGGACGAACGGCTGTGATTTTTGCCACTTGAACGGGAGCTTGTTGCATTGGCTTCAGACGATGACGCCGAAGTGCGGGCCGTGAACTCGTTATAACGCGTCTTCAGCCGCTCCAGCGGCCGCGCACGGCGCTGGATACCTTTCGTGTAGATTGCCTCCGCCTCTTGTATCCTTTGCACAAAAATGAAAAACTTTAGCGAACGGACATACGCAATGGGCACACACCTTCCCTCCGCCTCCAACAACTCAGCGTATTCCTCATACAACAGTGAGAACGACGTGCCGATATTGTTCAAGATGAGATCGGCATAGATACCTAGGGCTTTCCTACGGTCGAACTGCTTTGCGTACAGCGACCACAGCTTCAAATATCGCAAATCGGTTCTGCAAAGCGGGTCTGCCTTGAAATCGCGCGTGGTCTTGTCCAACAGATCGACCAGCCCAGAGTTTGGGTCGCGATCGCCATAGGTCTTTAATGTCCACTGGACGAATTCAACGTAGACGGCCAGAGGATCATCCTCCTCCGCGGCATTGTCGAGCCTTTCCCTGAAACTGTCCCTTTCGGCGGCGATCTTCTGTGCACGGTCCAGAGATGCACGCGGCGGCATGCTCAATGTGGGCGTTGAACTCAAATTTGGTTCTGTTTATGTCGAGCGCGTCCTCGTGTCGCGACGCCGCCGTCACGTGCACGCGCAACAGCCATAATTGATACTCCTAGCGCTCTATTAGAGCTAAGTAATGTTTGAATGACATGCTTAACGATCATTGTTTGAGGTGCCTGCACAAGTATCCCAATGCTCCCTGCTCAATTGTCGTCTCCCATAGCTGAGTTTTCACCTTCTCTAGTTCATCCGTCAGCTCTTTTCTCCGTTCATAGGCTCGTTTCAAAACATCATCCTTATTCGCTAACGGCCGCGCCACGGATGGACGCGGGACGGACCTCTGGTTGGTAGTTGAAGAGCTCGCATTAGGTATCGGAATCTGTGCTTCAACCACGCTCGTATCCTTGCTTTTTCCCTTGTCCTGAGCTGGAACCAACGGCTCGTTTTCCTTATCCCCTGGAGGCGTAGAGTGGTTGATCCCGCCTTCAAAAAGTGTTTGAGTGTTCATGGTCTTGGTCCCATAAATGGCAAATAAACGCACCTACGTCGACAGACCCATCATGAGAGACAATTTGTGGCTGCCTAGCATAGGGTGAGGGCGGGCATCCTACTTGCGCCACGTCCAGAGAAGTGGAGGTCGAGATGCTGAGGTCAATATCACCTGACGTTCGCGTGGGGGAAACCGACGACGGAACAGTAGATGGAAGTGAGTTTGGGGGGCTTTCCGTAGCCCTAGACGGCATGGGTTGCTGAGACTGCTGGGATGACGATACCAACAGAAGGTCCGGATCAATCAGATGGTCAGGTATTTGGCCAGCGGGGAAATTCCGAGTCGGGTCGTATCCATAGGTGTACACTTGAGGCGTTGGATAGCCTCCAAAGGCAGATTCAGGGTCGGTATTTGTGTACGCAACGCTGGATGGCAGATTCGAAGTATGGCTCGTCATTATTTTTGTGAAATCAAAGTCCAAAAGGTCCGGGTCATACCCTAGTGGATACAAACCATCGCATTGCGGTGTCGAAGACGTGGAATTCTGAGCAGTTGAAGGCGAGATTTGCTGGTGCTGCGATTCCAGAAGATTTAACCAACCACTCAATAATTCTTGATCGATGCCGGGAAAGATAGAGTCGGAGTGCGGACCCATTGACTTGTCAGGTGTTTGAGATGAAACCGCAGTCACAGAAGAGGCAGTTTTCTCAGGCGAAGCGGACATAAGAGAATATATCAGCTGGTCAAATGGAGTAGGGGGTTCGTGCTGGGATTGCGCAGAGGGCACCTGGCTAGTCGCAACAAAGGCAGAACCCTGTGCAGACATAGCAGTTACAGGCGCTTTCCCTTTGTCACTACCTGCATTTGGAGGCCCCAGATCTGCTGCAATGGGGGCACCGGAAATACCTTGGCCATATAAGGGCTGATATGGGTTGAATGGACCACCAGGATATCTGGGCGGTTGGACGGTGCCTTCACTTCGTTGGGCTTGCAGGTCTTGGTAGTATAGTTTGGCGGCAGCCTTATAAGCGGCGAGTTTGATCAGAGACAAGAGTTGAGAAACCAGCTGTTTCCCTCTCTGTCTTTCCCAATTGGTCCTGTACAATTCAGGCCCTTCGCCTTGCGCGAAAGGATAAGGCACATCCCAATCGACCGCTCCAGCCGGCACACGACTCAACTTGCGTCTCTTGAGGGGCCGGAACGTCCCATCTAAAGGAGGTGTAGGGGTTTGACTCTGGGAACGGAAAAAAGCAGAGCTCTGCGGTGGAGGCGCCGGCGACGTGCCGGAAATTAATCGGAGAAGGTTCTCCAACACGGGAAAAATATCTTTCTGGCCAACAAGCATTGTCACTATGTCCTGGGTAGATGGAGTTGGAAGAAGGCTCGGATCGATGGGAGGAATCTGCCGCAGGCGAGAGTTGCGGCCAAGAATAGGCCTATCCTCTTCATCATCCACAACGATGGGATTGGATGGCGTGCTGCCTCGAGCATCGCGATTTGTGGTCAGATTAACAGGCTTCACACCACCGACCAAGCCGGCAGTCCCAAGGAGAGCGGACTGACTACGGAGGAAATTAGCCGGAAGCGGCTCAGACGGATTTGGCATCTGGATTTCGGGTCCAGTTGGTCGCGGAGTGGACTCCTTGGACCGTGACTGGGATTTCTTAGCGCGATATTTCCTTGGTCTGAAGCTTGGTGCCGCAGAAGAAGCACGTGACGATGATGGGGAAATGGAAGTTACAGGAGATGGTGTGATGGCGACTGGTCGCAGGGGTTCTTGGCACGGTATCTGGGGCTGTGGAACCGATGCAAGATGGGCAAAACTCGATGACAAGGCTGAGGGATTGATGGGCAGTTCAGAACTAGGATGGGAACCAGGAAGTGCAATGGTCCCCACATTTTGTGCAGCAGAACTCGTGCTCGGTAAGGCCAGTGTCGGCGAAGGTGACCTACCTCTGATCGGAGAGGCTGGAGGTGAGCCAAACAGAGAATCTTCATCTTCTGATTGGTAGCCAGCCTTCTCCGCATCCGCTTCGGTCATAGCGCTTTGGGGAAGAGTCGGTAAGGGGATGGAATGATTATGGAAGGACAAATAAAAACCTCTCTGGCGCAAAAATGTGACGAATTGTCCAGTGTCAGAATAATGGTTGGGGCGAGGTGTCGAAAGGATTTGAGCAGGAGAAAACTGGTCGTTGGCCCCAAGATGGTGGTGGATAAACAGAAAAAACTATTAGATGAGGCTTGCAAACTAGGTCAAATGCCTGAACGACTCACTGAACACAGTCGATGAGGTCAAATCTAGCAGAACGTCGAAGAATGCGAGACACTTGGTCAGTGGCAAATTCCAAAAACTTGAGAAGGGATGGCCAAATGCGGCCAAACAAACTCGCTTCAGTTTAGCAAGTCAATAATATGTGCATATGATAATGACCCAGTTCTTGTGAGTCTTGCTCACCTTGTGCCGATCCGTCCAAGCGTTGACACCCATAGATGAGCAGGCGGAAAATGGCCGATTCAGAGGATCTACTACCGCTGAAAATGGTACGCCAGCAAGGCATTCCCTCAATGGCGCAGTGCCATCGTTTGCATAAAATAATGGAGCGTAATGAATATGAGCTCCAGACCATCCTGCCCGCCCGTATTGCTGAAGCGAGAGCTGTCTTAGATACACTCCTTGCTCGGGCGGCGGAAGTGGCCAAAGTACACAGAGCATGCCAGTCTCTGTTGGCTCCCATCCGCCGCTTGCCTCCAGAAGTACTGGCTCAAATATTCCATCATTGCCTGCCGGACGAGCCCTTTATCTCGCCTGCGCTGTCGAAAGCACCCCTCCTTCTGACACAGGTCTGTTCGACCTGGCGAACCATCGCGCTGTCGACGCCCCACTTGTGGAATCGCCTACGAGTCACCTTCAAAAAGTCCATTCGAGGCGCAACAAGTAGCTCGAAGGAGGTGGACCGCATCGTCGCCCCTTTGATGAACCTCTGGCTCTCTCGTTCCGGTTCCTTGCCACTCTACATCTCAATAGAAGCAATGCGTCTGAAACAAAGCATCATAGACGTCCTGTATTCCTATTCCTCGCGCTGCCGGCAGCTCTCTTTCAGCCACATATACTCATGGGCTCAATGCATTATCCCACATTCCGATTTCCCTTATCTAGAAGATTTACATGTCCACTCCTTGGTTGGAGTCACACCGAGCTTTCTTTCCTCGTTGAGGAACTGCGCTTCCCTACGGAATGTGCTCTGGGAAGACAATACATGGTACGACTTTGACGAAAGGCTGTCGTTGCCTTTACGGCTTAATCAGCTGACACGAATGACGCTGGGCAAGGGTAATGGAATGGGTATTCATGCTGCAATGATACTCGAAATTCTTAGCGAGTGTTCCAACTTAGAATATGCAAGCGTCACGTTTTGGAATTCGCCGATTAGCGTTCCACCCAGGACTCCCATACAACTCTCAAGGTTGTCGACTCTGGCCCTTCATGCTCAGCATCATGGCATCGATGACCACCGCCCGTTCTTCCAGTACCTGGAATTACCGAAACTTTCCAATCTGGAATGCGTATCCGGGACGCAATGGCCTACCGAGGACTTCGCCTCGTTCATCAGCAGATCATCCTGCTCTATAACGCATCTCAAGATTCGGCAGATTCCATTGACGACATCTCACTTGGAGGATGCTCTACAGGTCTTGAGCTCATCGTTGCGGTCTCTCATCATCTACGATCATGGGACGCCTGTCATGTCGGATCATCTTCTGCAGCGTCTGACGCCCGACGCAACAGGCGATTGCTTGTGCCCGAAGCTGGAGCTTATGGGCCTTGTCGGATGCATCTCCCAAACCCCAGGAGCACTTGTAGGGATGGTACGAGGGCGGTTACAGTCCCCCCGGACGGAGCTGGTTGCGATATTAAAACACGTTGCAATCCTGTGGTCAGAGGTGGACCTGGAGGAATTGATGACACTGAGGAAATATGGCTTGATTGTTGTCAGCATGAATGGGCACATGTCAGATATCTGACGCTCTGCAACGGTTGTGAGTGTACTCCCGTTCCTGAGCACCCGTATCTCGTTACAAGATACTAGTTTTTCACCCTCTCTCCTTCCAATATGTCAAGGTCCATGCTATCCAACGCCGTACCCATAGTTGCTGTTGGGCCCCAGGAACTTGCTCTCCTCCATCTCTCTATCTTGCATAAGGTAGAGCTTGAAATACCATTGAAGATCTTGCGATAGCCTTTCGCCTTACCGACTGCCCATGAAAGAGTCTTCCCTGTCCCACTGACCCTCAAAATAATATGATCGATTTCGAGTTCCCCGCTCCCCTCTATTCGAAATGAAGCACGTCAAGTTGGACCTTTCATTCCCTCCATCACCAACAGTGCTTCCTTTGCAGTTTTAAATATCGCTCAATGCTGCTACTTGCCCGCGTCCGTACTCATCTCCGTACATACGAACTGGCCCGAGATGCACACTATTTAAGATTATAGACAAGACAAACGACCTGAGGGCACTGCCAGGAAGACAGCCTGACAAGTTAATCAGGTGACTGCAAGCTTCACCAGAGAACCGTACTAAGGGATCAGACTGATCGTCTTCCTGCGCCGAGCTTGTGGAATTGCACCAAGTAGAGGGACTCATGGCTGCCATCCGCATTCCCGATCCCACACTGTGTCTCCTCAAGTTACCAATCCGACGATAAATTTGTGGGCATACTCTGCCAGCTCCTAAGGCTAACACTTCCGTAATCTTTTGTATGAGTCAGACTCATTATCAGTCTTCGGGACCCGACGCCAATCTATAAATCATGTATGTAGCAGCAGACTTCTAAACTTCTCCAGAGATCTGCATACAGATATCGATGAGCTTCATCAATTCGTACAGACCACCGAAGGAAGAGGCCCCTCTCCCTGAGTCGACGGAACCATATGATATCAACTTTTGTTGCCCTTTCTCGCCTTTGCTTGAGACAAGGCGCGTCAAGCTCATACCATTCATTCCCTCCATCCACGGCGAAGTGTTCTTCGCAGGCTTCGATGCCAATCCCGCGCTAGGCCGCTACATCCCGTGGATTTTCCAACCTACACGGATTTCCACGCTTTCATCGAGGGTTACATACGAACCGATCCGGGGTCGATCCTGTTCGCTATCATCGATAAAGCGAAGGAGGATAAAGGTGTAGAGGCCAGCCTCGCTGGGATCATAGGCCTGCTCCACACATCGCAGCATCATCGTGTGACGGAGATTGGACCGATCATTATCTTGCCAGAGTTTCAACGGTCGTTCGTCGCGACGAACGCGGTTGGGGCCGTGTTGAAGTACTGCCTTGACATTCCATCCGAAGGCGGATTGGGTCTGCGACGCGCCGCTTGGACGGCACATCCCGAAAATGCGGCGAGCATCAAGATTGCAGAAAGGATGGGGCTGAAGAGGGAAGGGCTCATGCGGTGGATGTGGATCATCACACCTGAGAAAGTGGGCAAGGCGTGTCCGAGCAGGGAAAGGGGTGAGGAGCAGGGCAGAGACAGCGTTATGCTTGCGATCTGTTGGGACGACTGGGAGAGGGGAGCAAAAGAACAAGTGGAGAGGCTGATAGAAAGAGAATAAAGGTCGTCGGGATATCTGAATAGTATACGGACACGAAAACATACCCTAGGAATAAACACAGTGGGAATCGCTCTAAAGATACAAGTGCAATAAGAAAGCAAAATCCGATCTACAAGCCATGGAAGGAGTGTTAGTGCATGGGGAAGCCATCTTCTCCCATTCTCCCCATGCGTCTCCTCATCTCCGGTGACAGGTTCATAGGCATGCCTTGTATGCCGCCTCCACCGATGCCTAGGGGTCCCATCGGATGGCCGCCCATTCCAGGTGCAGGGTCCATCATGCCCATGCCTCCCATACCCCCCATAGGTCCCATCCGTATTGGTGAACCGGTGTCGCCTGGGTAGAATTGACCAGGCTGCATGGGATTGAACGGCGACCCACCATGCGCGCTCGTGTTGTATGGTCCCTGCATCTGCGGTGGCGGCGGTCGCATGTTGACGTTCATGTTCATGCCCATGCTCATGTTTATATTCGTGGGCGTCGAGGGTGGATAAGGATAATTGATGGGTGGTGCATGGTGTCGGTATTGTTGGGCGGATGGATCGTGGCCAGGGTGTGCCATTGGCGACATGTGATACTCCCTGTCACTCCGTGGAGTGTGATGCCGCGAATGGGCTTGGGGCGGGTAGTGCTGCGGCTGATGCGGTACGAGCGGAGGTTGCTGGGAGGCTTGCGACTGTTGTGATTGCTGCTGCTGTTGCTCGTCGGCAGTCTCAGCATCTGTCTGTTTCTTCACTGCGTCCACCAACGAACTGGGATTATAATACAGATCGGAACCTTGGTCCACAAGAAATCTTCAACGCAGTTCAGAAATGGTGCGAAACCAACTCGAGAGGATGCCGACTCACTGTTGGGTTCCGACATCCCACTGTGGCCCCCTTTCGGCGCGGGCGGTCATCAACAGAGAATTCCATTCCGAAGCACTTTCCTGCACAGATTCAAAGCTCCAGCTGACGGACACGCTGAAGCAAGATACGAGCAACACGAACCGCGGCCTGAGCAATGTCAGGTGTGGGATGAACGATCTGAGTCCGGATTCCTTGTGTGCGAGCGGTCCTCTTTATTGCACCGTCCAACTTTGCACCTATCCGCTGCGAGTTGTGACGAGGCACTTTAATTTTGATGACCTTGACTGGTCTACCAGGGGCCATTTCTACACAACAGACTTTTCTGTGGCAAGTTCAGCGAAAAGGGAGTTGCTTTGTCAGCAACGTAGGCCACGCCAAACGCGTCGCCGCTGAAAACCGCGACGAGAAACATGATACCCCGACGCACTGGGACGCCCACCCGTGCACAAACGCCGTCCATCGATGCGTCTTACCGCTCACAGATCGACGACTTGGTACAACGCAACCGCACGCTTGAGCACACCATCAAGAAGCTGACAGCGGAGCTCGATGCGGAGCGCACAAAGGCCAAGAGCAGCGTCGCCGCGTTGCAGAAGCAATGGCAGGCAGAGCAGCAGGAGTGGCACGAAGGGTGCGATGTTCTGCAATCCTGTCACCGCATTATCCAATCGCGCTACGTCGTCGAGCTCGAGAAGGAGCGATCGAATGTCCTCGAACAGGTAGAGGTTTCGAGGCTGGAGAGGCTCAAGCGCCTTCAAAGGGACTTTCGGATCACCATGTTCCAAGTCAGAGAGACGGAACTCGAGGACAAGATTGCTCAGATCGAACACCATCGCGATCGGCTTGTCGACGAGCTGGAGGAACAAATACAATTGTCCGAGCAGCGGGCAAAGGAGCTCGCGAGTGCCTTGAAAGAGAAAGGCGGCGACGTTGATGAAATCAACAAACAGATGGAGGAACTGGAGGTGCGTTTGTATCTGAAAGTCAACATGCGCATTGACCAGAGCGTCTCAGAGCCTGCTTTCAGACCTCCAGGCGGAGAATGCGCAACTGCAGGCCTCTGCGGAATCGTTGACCTCGCGGCTCGAACGCGTTAATCTACAGCTAGAAGGTGCTCGTACGAAAAATGCCGATCTCGAACGCGTCAACGACGAGCTGAAACGCAGCAACGCGGACATTCAACGCCAGCTCGACAAGTGGCAAAGTCTCGAAAAACGCGATGGTGCCGAGGTGGAGTCACTGCGGAAGCAGCGCATCCAACTTGAAGTCAAAGTCAACGAACTGGAGTCGCGGCTGCAACGACAGACGGACGAGCATTCCAGTCTCTTAGACAAGGAGAAACGGAGAGTGGAGAAACTCAAGGAGACCGTCAGAGAATGGCGGGTGAGGTGCAGACGTGTTGAAAAAATGGACCTCTAGCTTATTTGCAAAATACAGGAAGAAGCCAACCGGTGTCAGACTGAAGCAGAAGAAGCTGAGGCTAAAATCGCCACGGCTGAAGAGGAAATTCAAGAGCTGCGTTCTGCTCTTGAGGTGAGGAAAGCAAGACGTCCTTCCCCATCCCCTCAGCAGGTGATGTGCCCTGGTTGCTGAGAGGAATTCTCTTTTTTATGCTAAACACTACGATCACAGCGAAAGAAAGCTTTCCGTCAGTCTGAGGACGAGGTAGTGGAGGCCATCGAAACCGAATCACGGACGGCACCTACTGCGAAGAAAGGAAAACCAGGCCCCAAGGCTCGCACACCATCGCCCATAACGGAAGCCAGGGAATCAGGGTCCGAGGAGCTACCTCAACAAGGCAATTTAAAGAAGCGACGCAAAGCCAGAGGCATCGTGAACAATTCCGATGTGGAAGAGGTCCCCCCTCCACCGAAGCGGCAGAAAAAAGCTCGGGAAGCCGTGGTGGAGGAATCTGAACAGGAAAGCGACGAACCACGGAAGAAGAGCAAAGGTAAGGCGAAAGCGAAAGCGCGTTCACCGTCAGAGACAGTCGAGGATGAAATTATGGAAACCGAACCGCCTGTGACGCAACTGAAGAAGCGGAAAGCTCGGGGCGCTGATAAGGCCACACCGTTGACGGCCAAACCTCGGTCGGTGCAGCTCAAGTCAAAGGCGCAGAGCGAGGCTATGAACGCACGGAAGAAGGGCAAGGCAAATGGTCGCGCTGCAAGTATAGAACCACAGGATGCTGCAGATGACGATGATGTCCAGGCGACAGCGCCAAAGAAAAAGAAAAGGAAAATCAATCTCTTCCCCTCTTCTCAGCCCACTGCTTTCGATTTTACTGCCGAGGTACGATTCACGACTCGTCCTTACAGCCCCCGTCAGATAATAACATTTATCCTCAGGTTAACAATCTTGGGCTCAACATTCCTACAGTATTGTCACCTATCAGGGAGACGGAACCAGTTCCGAATAGGTCCACGTCAGGCAGCATGATATTACAGTTAGGTGGCATGTTGAGTAGTTTCACAAGACGGACATGAAGAGCTATGTGATGATGAGATTTTGACATATATGCTATAGTATGATCTAGGAATATGTAATGCAGTCATTTTCTGACAACATGGGGGCTGTGACAACGAAACTATTGCCGTCAGCATGAAACTCCTCACAACGTGGAACGACCGTGGTCGGAGCGATTAAGGAGGCAGTTCGGTCTCATCCACCACAGAACTTGAGAAGCACACTGAGGTCATGTTCCATTGACGAAGCAAGACGCTCGCTGAAACAGCAACAGTGTGTGGTGGATGTCAACGGTAAAGAAAAAATCTGGAGAGGTGCGGCGTAAAAACTATGCACGGCTTTTGCCGAGCCGAACGCGGCACGCTGAACCGAGTGTCCTGATTGCAGGCTGACAACCAAAAATTGCAAGTGCGGAATGCCATGCACTGTCGAATCAATCCTTGTCCATTCATAACGTCGCCGGAACGCAACTGAGCCTCCCAACGTGCTCCCTTCTATCATGTTTTCTGCGCTGAAAAGTTGGCTTGCCAATGTCTTCGTGAGCCAGGAGCCCACACCTTCGCTTCTGCGTATGCGTCTTGGCCCAGACAATTACCCTGACAATCCTTTGATGGTACGGGCGCCATTTTCTTCATAAAACGTTCTTGAGTGGGAAATTGAGAGTTTCGATGAGCTTCAATTCTTCACATGGGACACGCTGCGCAGAGATATGAGCTGGTGGAAACACTTGGAATCCGAGATACCAAAATTGGCTGAGCTCGGGTTCACGC
This sequence comes from Macrocybe gigantea, assembly GCA_011319805.1. Taxonomy (NCBI): domain Eukaryota; kingdom Fungi; phylum Basidiomycota; class Agaricomycetes; order Agaricales; family Callistosporiaceae; genus Macrocybe; species Macrocybe gigantea. Next base: position 18,155 of record SJRY01000155.1, read on the forward strand.
AGGTATGGCTTCCACCTCCAAATAAGGCCGCCGCCAAGGTTGGAATTTTCTCGGAGACGTATCTTCACACTTGCGAACTGAAGAAAACATTTTGATCAGGATGGAAGAGGTTACGACGCATATGATCTGGTATTTTCCGCGACATATCCTGCCCACAACAAACAGAAGCGTTTTGATTGTCTTCGTTCAGTGGGATCTTGGCGAATTCAATCAGAAAGGCACCGTAGCCACTCGCTGGGGTACGAGAGAAGAATTCCTTCGCGCCTGCGATGTGGCCAAACAACACGGCATCGGCATACTTATCGACGCGGTTCTTAATGTTGGCCCAGCTGCTCTTCCATATCTTCACCCCCATCACTGATTTATCTCCCCAGCATAAACTTGGCGGAGACCGCACAGAAACTTTCACGGCGGTGCCTGTCAAGGCGCAAGACAGGTTGAAAGATGCAGGCCCGGAAAGGGAAATTGAAGTGCGTGCACTTCAAAATATACTTTAAGGATGGTTCTGACTGTCTTTCCAGGGCTGGACCGTATTTGACTTTCCGGGCAGGGGTTGCAAGGTCTATTCGACTTCTTTTTGGAGTTTTGAGCACCGTGCCTTAGCTAAATTATTCACAGCATAGTCAGATGAAGTGGAACCAATATCATTTTTCCGGTGCGTCCGATAATTTTCCTGCTGTCGCGCTCAGGTCTCAAGCGGCTCAGGTTTGGATTGGGACCATAGGACAAGGACGAAAGATATATACCGCATTACCGGACCAGGACACAAGGGTTGGTCTAGAAATGTCGATAGCGAACTCGGCAACTATGATTACTTGCTCGGGATAGATGTTAGGACTCCTTGGTTGCCCTACATTTCTTGGTCCTCATTTATGACTCTACAGATCAACCATAGACATCCAGAGGTCCAGAAAGATCTACTGGACTGGGGGACGTGGATTATACAAGTCAAGTCATCTCTCATTGTGAAGACAACAAAGTATTGACTTTCTCACAGATAACTGGAGCGGCAGGCTTTAGGCTAGACGCTATGAAGCATATAGATTACAAGTTTCTCCTTCGATTTGTACGTCTGTTTCTTGAAGAGCAGCCATAAGCTTTCACGACTCGTTCTCAGATCCGGACAAGCCGAGAACGATGCGGTGATCCGAAAATGTTTGCCGTTGGTGGGTTTCTTCTGCAACCCTCATATTATGTTAAGTGTTGACTCGGTGTAGCGGAGTATTGGTCCGGAAAGTGAGTTGTGATATACTGTGTCATAGACAGGTGCATAATCCTGCTAGCCTGAAGCTTATACTTCCGTACATATGGCTATTCAAAGGAGAAGTGAGTTCTTCTGCTTATGTTGCTCCCCTGAGCCAGTGTTAATATGCGTAGACTGCGTTTTTCGATGTGCCGCTTCATATGAACTTCTCTCAAGCCAGCAAGCGGCGCTCTCGCTATGACATGAGAAACATATTCAAAGAGACCATCGTCAACTACAAGCCCAATGAGGCGGTCACTTTTGTTGATAATCATGAGTGAGTGTTAAGCAAGAAGTCACATATATTTATGCGATGATACCAACGAATACCAATAGCACGGTGCGCCTTTCAATGAAATATCGAAATCAAGTCTAAAAAGTGCATACATATAGGTTGAGGGCAAGAGTCTCGAAAGTTGGGTAAGAAGAGCGAACTCAGTGAATCATTTGCTGGCTGGCTTGACGGTTCTCAGGTCGAAGACGGATTCAAGATTCAAGCTTACGCCATCATCCTCCTACGAGGCGAAGGTCACCCGTAGGCTGTTTTCATCGATGAATCTGGCATCAAAGAATAATTGGAAATTCTTACAGTTGCGTCTTCTACGGCGACCTGTACCCAAATCCCGAATGCTACAATGAACATATTGCGAAGAGCATAACTCGACTGATCGAGGTTCGCAAGAGATATGCTTATGGTCGACTTCAAGATTATCCCTCCGACAAGAATTGCATTGGCTTTGTCCGATTTGGTGATGAAAACCATCCTGGTTGCGCTGTCATCATCAGTAATAGAGACGAGTTGGTGTTTCCATCTGAGTATCCCTTGGTCTTGCTGACTGATAGTGATGTGTAGAAACAGCACCCGCATCCACAGTCTGCGCATGCATGTTGGCGAGGTACGTCTCTTCGCAGCAGCGTAGATAACCCTTTGATTTCTGCCATAGAGGTACGCTGGCACAACTTTCCGTAGTTTCATGGCACAAGATGGTCGGGTGGACATTGACAAGGATGGTTGGGGCGACTTTACATGTTTCCCTAATTGCGTTCAAGTTTGGATTCCTTAGTGTATTCCTGTTCCTCTTTACTGCCCGGACTTTTTTTTTTCGTTACGCATATAGGAAAAACAAGGACAAGTAGATAACGGATGGCAAAGCAACAGGATAAAAATACAGTGCGAGTATACAATGTTCCTCTTTTTGTCATATGGCTGTCGCTATCAGCTCCGGTATCAATGACCGTTGTCTGAGTTCGTGATATTCTGCGGTATTGTGGCCTTCTTTCTGATCATACTTCTTGTCAAGGTTGACGATGTTTCTCTGTTCCATCGTCTGTGTTGCCGCTTCTCCTCCCATGACCATGAGATTATCGGTTTGCTGTTCGCCGTCAAAGATGGCTGCTGTCTCTTCTAACGTCCTGCCTATTGACAGAACTCATCAATCAGCATTGATTTTGACGATGAATTATAAACGTGATGTACCTTTAGTTTCGACAACATACGTGACGACAAACACCAGCTCCACGATCAGCCAGGCGCAGTAAACGATATAGTACCACCACCCAATTCCGTCGATGGCCACCGGGTTTATGAACTGATTGAAGGCAACGGTAAGCATCACAGTCAGGTTCTGGGAGAAACCCTTTAGTCTTCACTCGAAAGGCAAAGAGCCATAAACCAGACCATTGCAGCAAACCCTTTCGCCCGTATTCTGTAAGGGAGAATTTCCAGGGTATATGCCACCAACATCGGCGTGTAGGCCATGTCATAGAAAAGATAGAAAATAAAAATGAGCGGTATTGTGGCTAAAGAAAAAAAATTCCTTCAGTCTGGAAAGCGAGGTGACAGGTAGAAGTGCAGACCTTTTGCCGCTGCTTTGTTACCAAGATTATTATACAACGCAATGGTGATCGTCCATACCCCGAATGCTTTTTAAAACGTTGAATCAGCAATTCAGGGATGAGGAGACAATCAGTCTTACCAGCAAGCATGCCTGATCCACGACACATCAGTCTCTACGCAAGGATTAAGATGACACAGCGGTACGCGCATACCTGTGTTGGAGATGATAAAAAGCTTCTTTCGCCCAACCCAGTCGACAAGCAGTGACGCGCAAATGGCGACGACGAAGTTGAATACCTGAATCGTTGTGAGCAGATGCAACGTCAAGTAGAAGAAAGCCTAGCTGACTTGTAGGCTACCGTTTATGATAGCCTGCACGATAAGAGTCAGCAGAAAATCGACATGTCACCCGTATGTGAATGAAAGGACCTTGGTATCCGTGCTGGTAATTCCAACGCCTTCCAGGACAAGGTTGATGTAATATGATACCAAGCCATTGCCACTAGAGTTGCACCATCATACCTCAAATATTGACAGAGAAAGACAGGTCAACCAACCTCCACTGCGAAAAGATGGCAATAGCAAGGATAATCCTCATGCGCCTCCGGTTTCCTGGCGTAGAAAACAAGGACCTGTAGGATGTGCTTCTATTGATCTCATCCTCCATTCGCAAAGCATGTCGGATCTGAGCAATCTCAAAGACCACAAGAGGATCGCGCTCGTCGCTGCCGTTAGCATGATACTTGGCGAGTATATTCGCAGCTTTTCCCTCCTTGATGGTTCAATTAAGTCGAGGGCAATTCCATCGATAGAGGGTCATTCCGACACGTACATAGCCCTTTGAAACCAGGAACCTCGGACTTTCCGGTACAAACCTGAATACGACAGAAGCCAAATTAGAATTCAATAGTAGGATTGTATTTGGAGTGGGGCGCGCACCATATCAAGGCAACCTGTATTAGAGGCAAGACGGCTTGCACAAGAGTCGGTGCACGGAACGACCATATACTGCTGACGGCGCCCTCATAAGACCCGAAGCAAGCCTGGGTGGTGTGAGTTATTCGGAAGGTGAATGTAAAGGGGATATATATGCACCCAAGCTGAAACAATGCTTCCGAGATACCAACTTGAGTTATACATAGAGGTTATCTTGCCTCGCTGGACAAGGCATGGGTCGCAACGCAAAAAAGCCAATTTATGAGTGAAACATACCTGAGTCGGATAAGATAGTTCGATTAGCAGCAAAGGAGCCGAATTCGAGCACATCTGGAGCCCAATACCCACTGTATAGTTAAAATTTCATTATTGAAACCCACACGACTGAAACGAGAGTGCATTTACTAATTATTCTTGCGCCAACGAATACCGGAACGGTTCCAGCAGCCGTTTGCACTGCGATACCGGCCAGCATGACCACGGATCCGATGAAAAGAGCGGATCGGCGGCCAATGCTATCGGCGACATAGGGAGAGAAGGGCAGGCTCTGAAGAATGCATATTGCTCAGATCAGCGGCGACACGAGGCATCCGAGTTAGATTCCTCAACTATCAAGCAACCAATGCTCTGCGCTGAATTGATCAAACCTGGCTCCCACCAAGTTAGCACGAAACTCCACTGATTAGCGAGAAGGTTTGATGCGATGCATACCTAGAATCTTTCCCGAAGGATGGTGGTAGTAATCTTGCCACGCCGGTATGATCTGTAGACCTAGGGAAAGCGGGAGTTTGTCAAGTTACTGGGAAAAGTGGCGTAGGAAGAGAAAAAGATGTTCCGGAAATTATCCGACGAGAGGCGCGTACCGTTTACAAGCGAGGAGTTGAGACCGTTGATCATTGACGACATGAGGGGAAGAATTAGCCATAGATTAAGTATGAGTATTCCTGTATGACCACGTAAATACGCTTCCCAGCAGCTCTACAAATGCAAGCTACTTGCCTCGGTTTTTCCACCACGGTCCAGTATGGATGAAGTCAACGATCGACCAATGCTCTTGCGGCGCCATTCGAGCGCAATGTTACAAGGCCAACCGCCAACCGGTGTAGGTAAAACGCGGCAAGAAAAAAGACAGTGGGACGTGTATGTGAGATAAATATTGCATCTTGCCAGCAATGGGGCGTAGATATAGAGCAAATGAGGGTATTGACTCCGAATGGGCAGATGACCAAAATTGGATGTAGTCCGTTTTCGGCGAGGTACAACTGTGGAGATTATCAGTCTTTTGCCCTGCGTGCCATTTGCTCTCAGTCGTTCAGGTGGATTGTTTTCATGGTCGGATGAAGGGTCATCAGGACCATAAGCAGTGCCGCAGATTGATAACTCCCTGCCATCGTCCAGCCGAGTCAGGTATGAGCCAGTAGATGAAAGTGCAGATAGTTTGTCCCATAGTGATAACCAGAAAAGGGCATTTGCTGATTTAATGAAGGCTGCGCCTTCCGAAGCTCGGATATTCCTCGCCCACGGTCGCGGGAAAAGCGGGGAAGAATTTCACCTTGTTACCCCACAAAATTCCTAAGTATTTCAGACCATAGCCTGACGCTGGTGAACCGCATTTTTGAGTTCGTCGGAGCAGATTTTTCCGGACTTTTCTCTCGCAGCGCTCAGGAATGCGAGAATGGCTGCGAGGGTGTGGCTGCAGGATGTCACAGCAGGCAGTGACCCAGAAGTTTCCCTGACCTTTCCAAGGACATTGTGGTAGAAAGCAAGTCAGCACAGGGACAACACGGGTGGGATCTGTTGATGATGGTCGAAAAAGCTCCCGAATGCGCTTAGACAAGCCGGCATGTCTCAACCGAGAGCGGCCCGGATTGGAAAACGGGAGTCATCATGGGCATACCAACTAGGATGCCTTCACAAAGGGTGGAGGAGAGTAGAGCAGCAGGACTTGTGCCACATGGCTTGACAGAACACTTGTTACTGTTCCAGGAGAATGTAAGGCATGTAGGGGTGCTCGAACGGCCGAAATTTTGCAGCTTGTTGAGGAGTATGTATTTTTCAAGTGGCACAACAGTGAATTCAGAAGCGCAAGGTATTCTAATCTCACTCACTTTGCCTCGCAGTCGTTATCCTGATGACCCTTTAACGGGACACGAAGCAGCCACAGCGAAAAACGCGATGTCCTACAGACGCCAGAGTGCATCAGACGGAGGCTACAACCGTCGATCTCTCGACTATGCCTCTTGCATTTAGCAAAGAGTTCCTGCTCTCTCCGGCGCGCTGTGGTGCAGCACACATGTAGGTTGCGAGGAGCAAGATATATAGCTCTACCTTGAGGCGCAAGGTGTCTGAAGGCCGTGATGGCATTCGCCTGACTCGAAACGACCGTGGTTGCTGTATGCAGTTGGCAACTTTTCTCATCCATACTGCACGCCAAGACGTCTTACTGCAACCTGGCCGCCCGGACATTGAGCCGGATGAGATGGGTTGTCAATTTCAAGGGCTGGACTAGGGATAGGCGTCGATAATCTAACCCTCGAGGCCTCAACTCGGCCGTTCCATCAATAGCTGACAGTCAACATCGCTGATGAGACCCTTCATGAAGCAAGTATGTACTCGCCCAAGGGACCTGCCAGCGCCTGGGCCTATCACCGCCTATAATCGAGAGCCGACCAGCCATTATGTCAAGGGCCATTCTAGATCATTCCTTCATTCAGACCACGCCTAGGAAAGAAAGAGATTGCCTTGACTAAAAGAAGAAACCGTTGACCGGGAATAGCAAAAGGCATCTGCAAGTCGCAGCAACGGCACGCAAGAACATCACAATACTAGGTATGACAAGCGAAATGATACATACACTACAAATACTTCCACAAGCAGGCCGACTTGACACGCCATGACTCAAGAAAGTGGGAAAATATAATCGTAAGATAGTTCTGCGTAAGTCAATGATGTTATTAGGCAGAATGAAAGGGTTAAGAAACGCAAGGAACAAGTGAAGTGGATATATAGTTCATCCTAGCAGAAAAAATGAGCTAGGGTAGTTGTAGGTAGCTACGTCTTTCCGAGATGAACGAGTGATTGAAACAGATCAAGGGAGGGAAGAAACGCAACAGTCCATTTCGGCAAACAACTGTCAATCGAAGCAGAATCCACTTGTCGATGGTATCAGCCGACGCTTCAAGCCAAGAGAGCAATGACGGCAGCTCCGACCATGCCCGCCGCGCCGATATGGACTGCCTGCGTAGGTACGGCAGCATTGGATGTCGATGACGCTGAACGAGTAGCCGAAGAGGCGCTGGAACCCGTGGAGACAGGTCTACAATTACCAAATTTAGTCAGATGTAACACGTTGCAGCATTAAACGATGTCACCTCGAGGTCGCAGGGACAGATGGAGAGATGACGGTGTTGGCGGCGGACGTTGTGGGGGTAGTAGGAGCGGACACGCTGGAGGAAGAAGACGAAGTTGCGCCGGCAGTGCCAGTGCTCGAGGAACTGCCGGTAGAGCTACTTGAGCCGCTGGAGCCGCCAATGCAGCTATGGTCCGCTGAGAATGGCATGTGAGGCATTCTGCCAGGCGGCATCAGACAGGAGAATAAGACGTACGTCCATCATTGACAGTGAAAGGTGCGGACTGGGCGACAGTTCCAGTGCTGTCACGAAGCGTGAGACCGATGGAGGTCCCTAAGAGTTGGATAAGGAGTCTGGAAATGTCTGCTACTACTAAACATACCGGGGGTGATGTTGGCAGTCCATGTGAACGAAGTGCCATCTTGTCTGCCGAGATCTTGGATGGCGGGAGCAGAAGGCTGGCTGCCTGGCAAGATGCTAGATAGGGGGAAGTCAACGACGTGGGGGTTTAAACAATAACAGAGCAACCAACCTCTGTTAAAGTCACACAGCGCATAGACGCAAGGAGACGGAGATCAGTGTGATTGAAATGGTATACTAGATTAGGTACTGACCAAGAAGTACGGCGCTGGTAGAAGTCAAGGTTAGCTTATGCGGAACGGGGCTGGGGGTTAATGAAATCGAGTTCAAGATGTAACTTACCAGTTCCTCCAACCCAAGTGAAGCGGATAGGCTGGCAGACGACGACATTGGTGCTATCATGAATCGGAAAAGCAGGATGGCGCGATCAGACCGGGAAATTCAGAAACTAGGCGGGCACTTACGGGGTGTTGATCATGAACTGGTCCTGGGCGAGTGCGCCTGTGGACAGAGCGACGACGGCGAGGAGGGGAGCGGCAAAGGCCTTCATGGTGAGCACAGTTTTTTTGGGAGCGAGAAGGACGTGGAAAGGGCTGCGGACCAAAACGGTTGCCATCAAATGACTTTTATACGGGCCTCGGCTTCTTGTTTATTACCTAAACAAGCGGGTGCATCATCCATGATATCTCGTTCTCCTGCGCCAACTGCGCATCCGGGGACATCTCCCCGCCTACAAACCAGTCCCGCTCATCCCTCTCCTCGCTATCCAAGTAAAGACATTTATGGTCGATAGAGCGACAATTATGAGTGATCCTCAACATCCTCTGACAAGGCTGTCACGTTGTCATGTATCTGCTTGTCCTTTTTTGGCTTGAACCGCCAAAGTTCCGCTTCTCGTCCAGTTCGGATGGTATTTTTTTCGGGCAGCGTTTGCCGTTAGTCTAGAAACTGCCACAGTAGAATCTCAGACGACCTATCAGCGCTGCACTCGCAGCCACTCAAAGGCGATGGGTACGATTATTATATCCAACCGAAAGAATACAGCCCCCATATTTTGTGACACCAGAGTGACCGGTGACGCGCCCTTCCAATTAACCTACCACTCGCGTGCTGGTCGTCGGGCGGTTCAGCACGCTCAGTATCGCCGTCAGTCCGTAGTGGTCGCTGGCGAACAGCTCGCCCTCAGTGCGCACCCCGATTCCGATTCGGCGCGGCTCGTCCACCTTGTATACCCGCCGCGGGAGGTACACCACCTTGTCCAGCCTCGCTGCCGGGTACGTCCCCCCGCCTTGAAACCCCCACGTGAACCCCGACATGTCCTCGTCGCCGCGCAGCCATGCGTCCTTCAGGCCCATCTCCGCGACCAGCGTCTGATCCGATTCGTTGATCGCGTTCATGTCTCCCGCGATCACACCGCCGCGCACCTCCTTGTCCCGCAGCATGTCAGCAAGCAGCGCCATCTGTCGCTGCCGCGCAACCCACCCGGGTGGGAGCGACTCGAGGTGCGTGTTGACGAACCTCAACGTCACTTCCTTCGCCTCAGGCTCCGACGCAGGCTGCTTCAGCACGACGTCCACCATCACGCCAGTGCGGCCCTGTCTCGTGTGTCCAAAATGCACGATCTGCGCCTTGCTGATCCTCAGTGTCCGCGAGACCAGCGTCACGTTGCCGTACGTCGGGTCCATCCATTTCTTCATGCTCTTTGGCAGCACCACAAAGTGCCGCCGCACCCACTCGTCGGCCAGCAGCACGTCGAACGCCGCCCCGTTCACCTCTTGCAGCATGATGCAGCACGGGTCCGGCGCTTCCCCATTCGCGCACTGCAGCACCTCCAGCTCCAGGTGCCGCAGCACCGCCTTGAGCCGCTCTGCTAGCAAGGGCGACTGAAAATCCACGTTCCAAGTCACGATCCGGATGCTACACGGACACACGTGCTCCGCATCCCGCCAGGCGGAGACGTGCTTCCACATTTGTTTTTTGGCGTAATATCGATACGGCACGAGCGTGAAAAGGTAGTTGGGTATGACCGGCTCCTGCTCCCCGTGCGGGGGTCGTGGCACGGACGGCATAACGTCGTCCACAGAGACCGCTTCTTCTTGTGCGCCCTTTGAAAACTTGGGGAAGAAAAATTGCAGCAATGCTGTTGATCGAGCCAGCTTGTTTATCTATCTCAGGGGGAGGGCGTCTGATATGGCTATGCGAGTTTGCAACAGTGGGTGTCGAACACGCTCCTCCCGGTCTACCCCCTCCAATTTGATCACGAGCTCATCGCTTCTGCCGACACGAGGCAGTTTTCAATATCAATTCTCCAAGATTTTCCATGGCGTTTGAATTTAATCTAGTCGTCTCTTCTCTGCGAAATAGGTCTGATGCAATAGGATATAGATTATTCCCCACACAGCGTAAATGTCTTAAATATCAATGAACAACGGATTTATAGCTCGGCCTCTGCCCTCTTCACATTCTCCTCTTTCTGTTCAGTGAATGCCTTGAGGATGTTGGACTTGATCTTGATCTCGTCTAGCTTCGACGGTGAGAGATTTCGCTTCTCCAAAATCTTGCTCAAACTGGTAAAAATGAAATAATCAGTTTCAACAAGCCTGGCCCCACCGCAGATATCCGCTATCCGCTCACCGAGAAGCTTCCTTCTCAACGTAGCTCTCGGTGCCGTTGACCAGTTTTTCCATCACTCGAAGGTAGTGCTTGGACATGATGCCAGCAGTCGCAGCAATAGTGGACGCTTCTCTGAACAGTGAATCTCTGCCACTGGCGGAGGCGACTAGGAATTTATTTGCAATGGTATCCAACTCGGGCAGGCGTCCAGCCTTCGCGATGAGATAAGCGCCTTGATAGTGACGACGTGCGAGCAGAATGGACTTTACCTCATCATTCAATCCCCCACCAACAGCACGCTTCGCGCCGCATTTCTCGTTCAAAAAGGCGACAAAATCGGCCTCGGACCGGCCACCAGCGTATTCCTCAGGTTGCTCCTTGTTGCCTTTGGAGAAGAACTTGATGGTCGGGAAGCCCGTGATGCCGTATTTCTTGGCGATGTCCGCGTTCTTCTTGTCATCTGCATCGATGTTGGCAACAATGCACTATCAAACCGAGCTAATGAGGAGTGGTTGTCGAAAGGTCGATAGATAATACACATACATCACCCTCCGGTTTGAAGGTCTTTGCGACTAAGGGTACGGGCGGCTTCATATGTGCACTTGCTCTCGAAAGGGAAAACAAAAAAGCAAATACCTTTCTCGTATGTGGGCTTCAAATTCTTGCAGTGACCACACCATGGCGCCTGTGAAAAAGTTGAACAAAGTTACGTTCATCCCAGATTATGGAAATAATATACCGTGAAGGAAACGATAACATTCTTGGAAGGATCCTTGAGAAGACAGTCAGCGTCAAAGCGTGAGAGTAGTGAGAAACCTCTTACAAGGACGACATCGTTGAAGTTGTGAATGTCTAAAAGAGTGAATTCAGGCGGTGGAGGCGGCTTGATCTTAGACTGAACGCCTGATTTTTCTTTGATACTGGAGGGAGCCACATCAAATCGGAAACAGTCATTAGAGGTCAAAATATGATGCATACAAGTTTGCCAGACTTTCCAGGTCCCGCCCAGATTCATAAGGCGAAGGATTGCCCTTGGCGTCAAACCACTTGAGCGCTAAAGAGAGACAACAACTCGGCAATGCTGCTTAGAGTTGCACGCACTGGACGACATACTTGGGTATCCCTTGACATCGTACTTCTTGCCCAGATCTCTTCCAACACCATCTGCGTCGACCTTTGCAATGACGACCTTGTCTTTTGCATGGGAATATGCATCCGCGAGCTCTTCATAAACAGGAGCGAGATTCTGCCTGAATGTCAATTTCACCATCCGCGTTGTTCTTGAGAAAAAACCTTACCTTGCAGTGCCCACTGACGGTGTCAATATTAGCATTAGATATTGGGAATCGTCCAAAGTTCATAACGATGGCTCATACCACCAAGGCGCGAAACTGCAATAGCAAGGACGCTTAACGGATGCAAACCGGGCGTGACGACAAAACGCTCACAATTCTACAAGGCCAGGTTTCCCCTGTCCAATGACCTTGTCAAAGTTGTCCGGAGTGAGCTCCAAGACGTTGGACGCGGCGACACCCGCTATCAGCGCCGACACCAAAACTGAAGACCAGAAGAGCATGACTGTACGGTTAGGAGTCTCGCTACAGACTGACGTGGAGGTATTTTATGACTATTCATCATGATTGGTAATCCTCGGCCCTGCATAGTCCTGCCCGACATAACCAATCTAACCAGCCAACGGCCAATTTTCCATTCCATTTGTATGAAACTGACAGCGACAAATTTCCGAGTCCCTTCGCCGTCCTGCTCACTGAACTACATATCATAGCTCCCGCCGAACGCATTCCACGTGGGGCTTCGACCTGTGGGATCTTATCAGATCTTAACTGAACCTAATCTAATCGGGCAGCGAAGAGCTTTACTCAGCTAAAACGAAAAGCAGTCCACGCAAACCTTTGTCCGCTCATGGAACCCAAAGATAAACAACGCGCGGAACCAGTCGAAATGGAGGAACAGGAGGAACATGAGGAGCAATTTATTATGGCCGATGACGTTCTAGCGGAGGTTGCAGATGACGGTGATCAGCCTATGGAGGACGACGAGGAGGATGACGAACTTGGAGAACTCGGTGAAGGATCGTCGAGCTCGGTTCCAAACAACTCTGTCCAAATCTTTCACGAGCACACGTCATCCGTCTTTTCGGTCGCTGGCCACCCGACCGAACCTCTTGCTGTCTCGGGAGGGGAAGACGATCTCGGCTACGTCTGGGATATCACCGACGGCGAGATCATAGTGAAGCTGACTGGCCATACGGACAGTGTGACTTGTGTGGGCTGGAGCTTCGACGGGGAGATGGTATCCACTGGCGGAATGGACGGCAAAATCAGGATATGGCGCCGAGTCGGGAAAGAAAATTACAAGACTTGGGAGTTCCTGACGGAGCTGCAAGGCCCCGACGAAGTCATGGTATACCGTCTCTGCCGTCGTTGCCTTGTGACCTCGCATAACTTTTTGACAATCAGTTTTTGCGTTGGCATCCAAAGGGGAATGTTCTCCTCGCCGGTTCGAATGATTCCACGGTGTGGCTCTGGCAGCGTATGTTCTACCCATTTTTTGTCGAAAAGATGACCGTCAATGAGTTTTGTTTGGCAGTTCCATCTGGTAATACCATGCAGGTCTTTGCCGGCCACTCCGCGGCCGTTAATTGTGGTGAATTCACGCCAGACGGTAATATTCTCTTTTTTTCTACAGCAAGTATAGATTAAAATGTACATCAAGGGAAACGAATCGTGACGGCATGTGCTGAGGGAACGCTAATATTTTGGGACCCTCGATCCCCGAATCCTGTCTTCAAACTGACCCCAGACGATGCGCGGTTCAATCTGGATGGAATAACATCGCTGGGCGTCAACCCTTCTTCTACCTTGGCCGTCGTCGGAGGTGCGGCGGGCGGCATTCGCGTAGTCAGTCTAAGCAAAGGGGAAATTGTCAGCAGCCTCGCCGGCCACTCGGAAAACGAAAGCATTGAGGCTGTGCAGTTCCTCAACTTCACGGGCGCGAATGAGGGCCCAGGTATTGTTGCAACGGGCGCCACAGATGGCAAAATTTGCATTTGGGATCTGAGCACCATGCGCCTGAGGTCGACACTCAACCATGAGGTGCGTGCCCCAATCATAGTCGGCTTTAGTGATGTCTGATCATCTTCGTGTAGGACGCTGTGACATCGTTGCTCAATCCCACGTCTCAAGGGCACCTGCTTGTTTCCGGATCAGCAGACAGGACGCTCTGCACATGGGACGCTCGTACAGGTACCCTACTCAAAAAACATACAGGCCACCGAGGTGCTATTCTTGGATCATCGTTGGGGTTGAACGGCTCTGTGGTCCTCTCTGCGGGCGATGATGGCGTATGCTTGGTCTTCACCACTGAACAAACGGAGGATATGGAGATGTCCTAAGCAAGGCTGGAACGATGTAAGAAGTTCTCTGCTTTATACACAGGGTGGATGATGCAACTGACTGCTACCTACAAGACCTCTGGATCCATGCTTTACACACATTATATCTGTTCACCCCTGTGACAATCAAATCCGATTCCCGCGTGCACTTATTATCATTTTCCGGAGCGTCGTCTTTACGGATCTCACCAGGATCTACGGCAAAGAATCTTTCGGCAGATTCCTGATGACGGTTTTACTAAAGGATGACAGTGAATGAGAATGCGGCAATGAAATCACCAGCTTCCTGGACTGGGGCTGTTGAGATTATTGATTTTAAAACATGCCGAATGGTCTGGGAATCTGTGGGTCCCACCCCAGTCTAAGAAACCGACATATGCAAAATTCGCCTTCTGATCAATTTATTCTGCAAGTGTCGCAAAATACAAGGCATCAAATTGACGCGCCTCCACCCGCCGACGATACTGGAAAAGATACAACATTACATAAAAGTCTTTAAGGTTAGGTATATAAATTAAAAGAGGCTGGTCATGGATTACATGTCCCATTCGTCCCACACAGATGGCGGGGCGGGCGTCGTAGGCGTCGTGACGGTGAGTTCTGTCGTTTCCACTAGTTCGACGAGTTTGTCGCTGGCGCCATACTTATCATCCTTGCCACCTTTCATGGCAACAAGGATGGTATCATCAGTCTCGCCGAGGTTTGGACCAGAATGGACAAGACGTATATCAGTTCCTTCAATGATCTGCACGATATGACCTGTCGATATCTGCCGGATTTCTATGAATTGCGGCGAGAACAGCAGCACGTGGCTTCCCCGGTGCGCAAAGGACGTCGCCTTCGTCTCCCATTTGATAAAGCCTGACGAACGGCTTGGGTACCCGTGCTTCGATATATAACAGCCTAAAGCTATCACACGATTGTCAGTAACGCTACCTGCTACAAAGATGAATGTCGGACGTACTGTCATATATGACTAGAAGCTCGGACGAATCTACACGGATAAGTCCTAGGGGATTCGCATCTGCTAATCGCGCTTTCAATGCCAGAGCATTAGGCTTTTTGGCTGCGTCACTGAAGTCAGGTACGACGGTGATTGCAGAATTCCCAAGACTAGAGTAGTTGTGAGAAACAAGTCCCTTGCATTGGGCGGATGACCTCACTTCACGGGATCCATGATCACAATGCCTTCATTACAGCAAATGCCGACTGTCTTTGCGAGGGGAGAAATGGCATGTGCATCTTTAGGCACATAGCCAGGCTATCAAACGGATGTAAGGGCCCGATTGGCTTGTCATTTGCTTCGACAGACTTACTTCTCCAAACAGGCGGAAGGACGAAGCGGCAGCAGGCTTGTGCTGCGTGTTCGCAAGCAGTGCTGACCTGGGATAGGCTTCGTATGCCTGCAATGACATGGAGACTTGTAGCAGTCGTTTTGTGGCAAGGATCACTAGTTGAATATGTTCTGTGAGTACACAAGTCCCGCAACAAAGGAAATGCCGCTGACAAAATACTCTCTCTCCGATTTGTAGCTCCTTGTACAAAACCAGATGCGAATCGGGTCCAACGATAGTCTCCATCGAGGCTTTCAGAGCTTCTGGCGTCGCTTGACCGAGGGCCACGCGTGCAAGAATGTCGATAGAGCATGCAACCAAAGCCGTTGCGGAGCGGATAATAAGTTTATTGAAAGTTTTACCCTTGATCGACTGAAGAACCTTTAAGGACTCCGGATTAGAGTAAGTGAAAACTCGTCGAAAATCTGAAATAATGCATATCATAATTGCATGGATAGTACTGATTGACGATCGGATTGTACCTTCTTTACCACGGGGCGCTACATAGATACCAGAGAAGCAGCCCACAGCAAGAAATCGCCTGCCTGCAGATGCTACCACGAGAACTGAATTGCTGCGCCTCAACGACAGAGCTGTGACTTACAAAAGGGGGCGACAGCCGTGATTTTCCCCGTCAACCTGACATTCGTCACATCGGCATTGGAGCTCATTACGCGGAAAAAGCGGTCTGTCAAATTCTGTGGATCGAAGAACTACCTAACATATCAAAACAATTAAGAGTATAGGCGACCGGATCTACGCACCATGTTCGCGTCCTGTCTCACCCTGTGCACGGCCAGGGCATCCACAAGGAAGGACCGCCAGCGTCTCCTGATGGACTCACTGGCAACGAAAAGCGTGTAACGTCGCATAGATCTGCTCGAGGCGTGGTAGATCGTGAATGGATAAACGGGAACTGTTTGCGACTTGAGGCTATCAAGGATACCACCTTCTTCCGAACGCTCTTTTCGTGACTCTGGTGGTGCATCGAAAGGACCCAACCTTAAGTACGAAAGCGGTAAAGGCTACCGTGTGTCAGCTGCATTTAAAGGACGTTGTAAAAAAGACGATTCACATACCCTAGAGGTCAGGTGGCGAATTACGGTGCCATCTGGTCGCTTCTCTTCCTTTGTCAACAGAACTGGTGTAGAGGAGTTAATCGACGATACTGACATTCTTAGGAAACTTACAAAAGTTATCCAGTAGAGCGCCGTGCAGTTCAGTCCAAAGCGTTCGTCCAGAGTCGGTTTTCGTCTTCCGCAAAATTGGGCCTGTGTAAACTAGTGTCCGACTCTCGTCGTAGAGATTCATGTCCTAGAGCGTGGGAGGGTCAGTGATTGTCTCAGCAGAACTCGACGTAACTCACAAATATTTCCCCAGGTTGAAATCTCAGGCTTTCGTTCAATTCCCACAATTTGACCTTCCTTCCGCCGCTTCAATACCAGGTTGCGTACTTTTGATGAAATCGCCAAGTATTGACAATATAATAGGGATTGTTTCAAGGTCCGGATGATTATGGTCTCTATCAGTCAATTTCAGGATTTGTTCCAGTAGGAGGCTAAGTCGAGGTAATCTTGTTACAGGACGAGAAAGGAACGTGATAAGATCTCTTTTTCGAACAAGAGGGTCATTGGCCATAGATTGCATGAATATTTGATAAGATCGATCCGTTTTGAGCTCTTTGCGGTGCATAGACTCGGCGAGAGGGTAGTGTTTGATATATGTCTCGTATGCGGAACGGAACTCGTCTTTAAGGATAGCTTGCATTGAAGTTGATGAATTAGGGAACATGGACTGAAGACACGACAACGCTCACTCTCTAAAATTATGTCCGATACACTCTGAACGAGGGGATGTTGATCGCGTTGACGTGCGAACAGTGATCCTAACATGGTTTGGTGCAACGCGAGGATGTCTTGCAGGTTTCCAAAGACTTCATTAAGAAAATGAGGAAGTCGGGCCACTGGAATTATCGCAGGCGACGCGTTCCGTAAACCTTCAATAAAAATCTTCATTTCCGGGTGAGGAAGTAGGGGTTTGGTCGGCCTAAGAAACTGACCTCCTGCACTGTCTCTAAATCGGAGACATAGTCTTTTTCTGCTTTGAACAGTTCGAACAGCACGGATTGCCTTTGAACTTCCTGTTTTCCAAGAGCTTCCCTCGCTTCTGTGGGTACCAAACGATGCCACTCTTGATCAGTGTCCGACAACTGGCCTTGTTGGAAACGCCTTATGCTCTCATCTGAATCCAGCCTAGGAACGATCAACAGTTGGCAGAACCGGTCGATCAGGTTACGTTTACGCACGTCAGATTGGACAATTCTTGAGAAGCATCCTGATAGATAATCCAGTAAGAAATGACCAAACTCCTTGAATTCAGGCTCACCTGAAATAGATAATCACCATAGTCATCGTTTATAGACGAAGCCGCGGAGCGAAATGACACAGTTGAAGCGTTGGCATTTGCGCCAACGGAGTATGTGCGTAGATCGTTTGCACTGATGCGGTGGATTAGAGAACTAGGAGGGCTCAGAGTTTCCCTTTGCGACGTAGAACGGGAGAGCTGTGGTTCCGGGAACGCAATACGAGTGGCGCCTGTTATTGATGCACTTGCAGAACGACTTGGAGGTCGTCCATAGCCATCCACCATTGACTGAGCTCTTACTCTAATCGATGGTTGACTAGAAGTCGCTTCACCCCAAGGATTGACGAGATCGTGCGGAGAGTAGGCCGGCGGTGTAACCTCGATGTCATATGAGTTTGGAAACGTAAATGAAGAAGCTAGACGGGACATCAGCGCTCTAATACACATACTGGTGAGGAAAGACGGACACACTCTGCAATTGCTGGCCGCGAGCGTTCCTATGGCCGTTAGTCATTGGACTGCAGCGCAGTAGGCTCTGTAATCTCTGAAGTCAGAAGAGAGTAAGTGACACAAGGCATTACATCAATAAACGACTACAAACTGGGCATCCTCAGAACACAGCTCAAGCACATAGTTGCAGTCACGTCGCTTTACCAGGTCCTTGGTACGAGAATGAGCCTTGCTTATTTTCCTAACACACACCTCTTGTATTAGGATCATGCGATCACCGCCGTGAACCACAATGTCGGTGAAGTCGTTCTCAGGACGGTGTCCTTGGAGCTCCTAGGTGGTGCCATAGCCTTAGCGCCGAAGCTTTTCAAAGCAAGTCGAGCACACGCATACGGTATGAGATGTCAAGCCGTCTTCATCGTGCCAGCAAACGCACAATGACTGTGCGTACGGTCATCGGAACCGACAGTACCAATGCCCCAGTTTTCTCATAGAAGCAAGCTCCATTGTGGCAATGACCAGTCTCAATGAGTTTTCTTCGGATCATATACTGTTGCTGAGAATACGAGCACCCAAACGTTTACCAGCAGGAATCGGCCCCCGACTAATCCGACAAATGCCGGTGTAAAATTCTTGAGAATAGAAGTAGGTGGTTCCTTCATCCCTGGTGCATCGCCTATCGCAGATCCGAAATTTGGGCCAGAAATGTAGTTCTGGGCTGACCGCCTGACCCAATCATGACGTTTGTGATTAAACTCAAGTTTATTCAAAACGGAAGAACATCTGTTTGCCAGAGACCTGGGAAACAGATGCGCGAGATCCACGTTTTGTCTGTTTTACTTCTCATGTCAAAGCCCACGTGAAAACTCATTCTTATGGGTTGTACGTCGCGATAGCATTGCTTTCGACTGCCCTCTCGTGTTCCCGATCTGCCAAGAGACCGCGATTTCTCGCCTCCGCTAATCGTCAGTCTTAGCACTCATCCGCAAATTCCGAGGCGTTTATCGCCGTAACGTCCTGGAGCAGCGCTTCGCGGTAGATGATGATCAAGTACCCACTGAAATTCGGCCTATCAGACGGATTTATTGTGAAAATAGCCTCTTGTATCTCTACAAATGCCAGCTCCGACCATAGTCTTCCACTTGTTTTCTCTTTCCTTTGCGACCGTATGCTCCGGTGACAAGCCAGAGTCTACTGATAGTGTCATTGGATTTAGTTATCACCACCTGTCATCGATTTTCAATACCCGGCAGTTCCCCGGTGCAGAATGCTTGGCGTTGACTTTCCAATGCTACAATGCCACGATAAATCGCATTTTGCATGTGCCTGTGCGATCCCATCTTTTCGTTCTGGCATCTCTGTCTAATTGCGTCGTTTCTGTTAGATTGCTTCGTCGCGGTGCTTTCCATCCTCGACCCCCTGCCTGACATTTCCGATGTTAATGCGGACCTACGGTTGTATGACGCATGATGATGCCCGCGCACACGACTCTCACATTTCGTTCCTGATTCCGTCGTTCCTGCATTCGCTTGTGCTATTGCGCCAATTCTCGATGTGAACGCAGGAGCTCTACTCAATGATTGCCCAATCGCAGGCTACTCCTTAGTCGTTCCAAATCAACAACTGTAGTGGTTTTGCGGTAATAGTGCTGAAGAAAGGCCCAGTGTTTTTCCCAAGGCTCTGAAACGCGAACATAGAGGGCACAAACACCTCTTTTTTCTTGAAATCCAGAAATCTGGTATAGCAATCGTTGAGCGCATAAAAAGGACCAAGCCTGGAGGGATCGAGGTTCAAGTGCATAGCCATGCAGTTCCTCCTCGCATCCACTGCTCTTTTGGCCCTTCTAAAGCCTCACCCTGCTAACGGCGTCTCGGTTCGGGCCAGCGTCAAGGCTGTAACGCTTGACATCGTCAACGCTCAACTTGCGCCCGATGGCGCGTCCAGGAGTCAGTGCTTTTTGCGCTCTTCCGTTGCACGATCATAGAATGACAAACCCTGATAGGCACGGTTGTTGCGAATGGAAAGTGCGTACACCACAGCGACGTTCCTCGCGGGTGGTCACTTAATTCCTCGATGAAGGTTCCCTGGTCCGCCTATCACGGCGGTCAAGGGCCAAACACTCCGGGTTACAGTGAACAACAAGCTTGTCAGTGTGTTGTACTGGCAGTGGTACTCGCCGTGCTGATCACATTTTGTTACAGACCGATGCAAACATGCGTCGCAGCACTTCAATCGTGAGTAACCTCTGAAAGAACTGCCTCTCAGCGCCTCATTGCACGGGCCCCAAATAGAATTTCGACGGTCTATTCATCTCGTCGGCCAATGCCTTCAATGAGGGAACTCCCGGTGTGACTGCTTGCCCTATCGCACCTGGAGCCAGTTATACCTATGAAATCCCTCTTGGAGACCAGACTGGTACTTTCTGGTATCACAGGTGAATATTTTATGCACAGTCATTGTTTAGTCCTCTGAATTCGATGGTGCCTGTTAGTGAGCTGAGCGTCCAATACGTCGATGTAAGTATTCCTCAGCAAGGCGTGGAAATTCATGCTCAGATCTATTTCTTAGGGACTACGAGGTGCCTTGGTTGTTTATGGTTCGTTCCCGCCTGCTAACATCGGTGGCTGTCAGTCTAACCATTTGCTAGATCCCTTCGACCCCAACGGCCACCTTTATGACGTGGACAACGAGTCTACGGTGCGTTGTCGGCAACTATGCAACTCAAAATATTGCTTACAGGATTCGCAGATCATTCAACTTGGTACAGTTGTAAACTCCCAGGGTTGTCAAAGGTCTACTCACTTTTCAAATAGCTGATTGGTGGCAGAATTCCTCGGTGCCCCTCCTTGCAGGATACGAAGCGACTGGCATCGTCCCGGTTTCCGATTCAGGCTTGGTCAACGGTGCTGGTCGTTTCAACGGTGGCCCAAACACGCCTTGGTCTGTGACGAACGTCGTGTCTGGGAGGCGTTATCGCCTTCGCGTCATCAATCAATCGGCTCGGAATGTGTTCACCTTCTCGATTGACAAACATCCTCTGAGTGCGTATTATCTTGCATGATAGCACACTTTAAGGCATCAATATCTTGATTCAGCCATCATCGAAACCGACGGTATCAACACGCAACCGCACACCGTCGACAAGATCGAGATGTTTGCAGGCCAACGTTACTCCGTCGTAGTAAGTGATGCTTGATCATTCACCGCGAACCCAAAGCTTAAATAATTCTGCAGATCACTGCCAACCAGCCTGTCGGCAATTACTGGATCAATGCACCATTCGTGGGCGGGTCCCCCGCTCGCAATCTCCACCGTCAGTGATGTTTGCTTTATGCATGCTTTGGCTTATTCAGACCGCTGCAGAAAATGCCACGCTCTCTAGAGCCGTCTTGCGCTACCGCGGTGCGCCCATCGCTGACCCGACTGACCCGATGACCCTTGGACCCGAAAATGGAACCGCTCTCGTTGAGGCAAACCTTCGCGTATGTAATTTGAAAGCGGCGTCACATGTGTATGCTAATTGGAACTGCCTAGCCTACGGTCAACATAGCTGTATGTGGCTACATAGTTCAGCTGATCCTTGCGCAGTTATAAAGCGCTGACGCTACCTTGTCTAGGTTCCTCCTGCCGATGTCAACATCTCCATGGACCTTCAAGTGGTGAGTGTCAGGCTGCCTCTAAAAATTGTCATGCTCTTATTCTTGTCAAGATTGCGGGAAAGGCTATCTGGAATGTCAACAACATCTCCTACGTTCAACCCAAGGTTCCGACCCTCGCCCAAGTCCTCGCAGGCGCGACTAGCCCTGACGACTTCGACCCGACTGAGAACACTTACGTCGTTCCTGCTGGTGGGATCGTCCAGATCGAGTTCCCACCTACGTATGTCTCGCACGTTTTCTCTGCATCATCATTTCACACTTAACGGGTGTCCCGTTAGTGACGACGACGATGCACATCGTAAGTTCTTTGATGAAGCACTAAAACCGTGTCCCCTGAATCGCCTGTGTTGTTGCGCATAGCTCTCCACCTCCACGGTGTAGGTTATGGCTTAGTTCAAGTTCTGGACCTTTTGCTAATACCGCCGTAGAACAACTTCTGGGTTGTCAAATCCATGAGCTCCCCCGACGTCAACACCGTCAACCCCCTCCGCCGTGATGTAAGTGATCTTCTCGTATCTTTGTTTGCTTTCTAATGTCTACCTTAGACGGTCGCTGTCGGAGGGTCTGGGACTATCATCCGCTTCAAAGCTGACAACGCAGGTTGATGTGTAATGCGATATTCACCTGGAAAAATCGCACTGATTTCGGCAATTCACAATCAGGTCCATGGATGTTCCACTGTCACATCTTCTGGCACAAGCAGGCTGGTCTCGCCACTGTCCTGCTTGCTGGCCCCGAGCAAATCCGCAAGACTGTACATCCCAGCAGGGCCTGGCAGGCTCTCTGCCCCGCGTATGTTACACTTTCTTGTGGATCGCGACGCGGCCGCTGACGCCAGGTCTGAATAGGTATAACGCGCTACCCCGGAACTTCAGTAAACGAATAGATATCTTCTGGGTTCTAAATTGCCTGGCTATTTCTACAACCAGTTTTTCGTGCATATCCCGACATATTTCTATTATCATTTGGAGGTTCTTTTGTGGTGACTTAAGATGTATAAATCCGCATATGAATATTAAGAATCGATGATTGTGGTTCAAGGGCGTGCCCTTGAGTGAACGTCTATAACTCTATTTTTATAGCGTAGTGAGACCATGAGTTGTGTGTTGCCGAAAATTAAGCTATCGATAGCTCTGACGTGTTTTCGTGTTTCTTATCTTCGTGGCCCAAGAACATGTGCCATAATTCTGGACCGTCACGAATTAGAGCCTTGAAAGGATTCACCGCTTTATCAGTCCAGTGGTCCATCGAAGTCGAAGATGAACGTACAATTACAACTTCGACAGCAATCAATGCGATGATGACGAGCTCCATGGAATGGGTGGAAGACTGAAGAAAGAGTTGTTAGAACATCCAGAGGGGTGCGGCTGGAGACCATACCTCAGTGAGCAGTTGTCTTAGGACCGATTGAGCCTACAACGGCGATCTTGAATATCAACATAGAGAAAGATGAGGAAACGCAGTTTTACCTCCGCCGCATATGTTATCTTTTCATTGACTAACGTTGTGCGCTCTTTCATGTCGAGGGCATCACTCATGGAAATGAAGTATCCTTGAATGTCATTGGGATGAAATGAGGTCCAAGTGAGAGACTACGGGGAGGGTGGCAAGGTCTCACGTTCTAATTCCGGCTCAGTCCAATAGAAGTCTGGCACATCGCTGAAATTCTCTCGATTCAAGTTTAAGCCTTGCCGAAATCTCATCAATTTGCCAAGTTTTTTTATGAGAGCCGTTCTGCCCATTCCGGGCTTGCCCGTCTGTTCGAGGGACAGAGGCAGCAGAGCCATGGACGTCAGGTAGTCGTCTAGGGAGGATTCCAGAACCGACAGCGCCGTCGACCGCGATAGAGCCTGAGAGTAGGCATACCGCGCTAGCAACGTTTCCCTGGGAAATGCCATGGGCGGCAGGCTGGAAGGGAGCGAGTGGGCCGTGCCCGCCAGAGAGGTCTGTCCTAGAATTATGAGATCGCCCTGGAGTCGGGTCGGCCTAAAGAGGCAGGGGAAGAACAAATTTTTTGGATCAGAGAGGGCTGGCGCAGACAACACGTACCACCCAACTCTATAGGATCAACCACGAACTCGAGCTCTTCGGTCTCGTCTTCTTTCAGCGGGGACACCTGCATCCCGGACGCGCGGTCGATGACCTCGGCCGCGAACCGCCGCGCATCATCCTCCGTAAGACCCCAACAGACGAAGCTGCCGTTGGCGAAGACAAAGACTTCACCTTCCTTTCCGTTCGCACCCCATTTCGGGACCCACCAGGAGTCGTAGAGCGTCTGCGAGCGCGCTGGGAGGTCCGGGTGGGAGCGGAGACGGGAGAGAAGGTAGCGCTCCGCGGTGGCGAGTGTGAAGACAGGCTTGATTGCGCTTCGCGTAGGCGTCGGATTGGAACGTATTGGTAGAGAAGCGGAGGCGGATCGTCGTAGCGGAGTCGTCGCTTTCGGCTTTGGTTTCGGTGGCTCCGCTTCCGAGGGTTGGGGATTGGATGCAAAGCCCCTGGAGTAGAAGGTGGCCAGGAGGCTATTGATGCATGATCTATGCCTGAAGCTGGCTGAGGATAATTGCTGTCTCAAAGAGAACATGGCGGACAGCGAACAACTTGTGCAGATGGATATGTTTCTCACGCATTCATTACTTATTGCTATAGTATGTAATAGAGAACGCCATTCTCAATTATCGAACCATCCTGCCAGAGTCATTTCATCAGCAAGCCCTGTCCAATCCCGGCGTCGAGCTTTGCGTCCAGCAAGTTCAGTGGCAAATCTGCAAGGAACAGTGAGCTCAACTCGCGGTGTAAAACGCGGATCGGCCTACTTCAGACATTCGTCCAACCTCCAGCGACCTTTCTCGTGTTCGGCAGAGTCTATGCCAGAGTCCTTGTTCCATGACGGAGTGTAGGGTGCTCCGGGTACTAGTCTCCGGCTCAGCGCATACATCATTCCTGCGATAAACGCATCGTGCGCTCCGACTTCGTCCACAATGCCGTCATCCTCCTCTTCCTTCCCAGGAACTTCAGTGCCCTGCGAATCGTCGTCGTCTTCGTCTCCCCGACCGGACCACTGCCCTCTATCGCGCCGCGGCCCACGTGAACGCGAACGGCCCTTGGGAGGCGGCGACATGCCAGTCGTGTTCGTGTCGGACATGGATCGGATTCCCCCCGCTGTGAATGCACTCGAAGACGGCGATCGACTCCGACCGTCGGCCCAGAATTCACTCCCACTCCTGACAGATCTCACCTCAACGTCCGCGCTAGTGCTTAAATAGTTTCCAGGGCGACTCGTCGTAATCCTGGATCGCTCCTCCACCCAACCTGAGCTCTGAAAGTATTCTCTCGTTGGAAGGGAGAGTACTGCCGCACCTTCAGAGCCCCAATATGCCACGAGGAGAGCATGAGCGGGAACCGTGGAAGCCAGTGAAAGAAGGAAAGCTCGTGGAGTGGTGGAGGTGTTTGGCGAATTCGCCTGAGCGTAGTGCTTGTTCAAGAACAGGACATCTGCATGAGGAATCAGCTAGTCAGGACCAACTGGTCAATAACCATTTGCTGTATCTTATGGTGAACAGAAATTCACACCGCTTCAATGCCCTGCCTGCCTCTGCGGCCGACGTCTACGCTGAAAACACAATGACTCCTCCATTTCCGCTCCTTAGCGAACCCGTCCAATTCCGTGATGTTAGTGAGCGTCGTTTTCGCTGATCTGCCTTCGAAATGCAACCAGTCGAACGGGGCTGGGCTGTTTGGATTCGTCGAGATCGGAGATTGAGTACCCGACTGGAAGCTCTGTGGCGTCGAGGCCGGTGATGAATGACTGTGATTTGTAGGCGACACTGCGACGGGAGAGCTTTCCAGGTAGTTTTCGGGTGCCAAGAGCGGACCGACGAGGGAAACAAATTCGTCGTGGGTTATGTCTGGAAGAGGATTGTGATTGACGACCGTACGGGTATTGGTATCGGCTGTGATCGAGGACACTCAGCAACCAACTCCAGCCACGATAAAAACGTTGCCTGACCAGCATGTAAAATCCAGGCGCTCGGAACACCGGCGTCCTTCCATACCTTGCAGTAACGTGTCGAGACACCTTCGCTTTCTAATTCTCGTAGGATCATCTGTCCTTCATCGTTTCCTCCTAATGGGGCGACGAGGATGGCCTCGACTGCGGGAAATTGAGTCAAGAGCGACAAGACCTGGAAAAGACGAGCTATGAGTCGCGGCAGGCCGAGACGAGCAAACGGACACTTCACAGTGCTGGCCGAGCCGCCTCGTGCTTTCTCTACTGAATGCGCACGGACAACGGTGGACGGATCGGGGTGAGATGGTATCACCAGCGTATGTGTCAAGAAGAGAGTCCCTGACGCAACGATCCGGAGAGGCTTCGTCTGCGGGTATAGTACACAGTCTCTTGAGTGTCACGGCGTAGCCTGGCCATGTCGTGGACGAGGCAGAAGAAGTCTAGAGGGAGTAGAAGGAAGCCAGGAAGAACGGACGAGGCATCAGTTACTGACGGTTCATTTCGCTTATAGAAAATGCTTTTTCAAGACATGAGCGTCTACAAAACTATTCCATATCTACATCTCCATCGTCGTCCTCGCTATCTACATCCTCCCAGCCTTCCTCTTCACCGTCACCCTCCTCTTCTTCTGAAGGAGACACAGTAATACCCAAAGCGTCCAGCTTCGATATCAGTTCTTTTACATGTTCTAGCAGTGGCGCGTCGGGATGGTTTTGAGTCGTATGGAGCTGCATGAATGCCATTCAGTGAACCGAATAATGACGCGGAGAAGATGTATCACCATCTGGCATGTCTCGAGACAATCGCGTGCGTCCTTCCCGAGCTCTTGCCATGTCAGATCATCCATTTTTCCGCCATCTTCCTTAGCTTGTTCCGACATTAAATAGAAACACCAGCCCTCGAGGTACCAAGCTTCTACTTCCTGGTCGTCTGTCGCTATGACGCCTTGCAAGACCAACAGAGCGGGACTATAGAGTGACAGTTCAATGAATAGCTTGACTAGTGACAGCCGACTTGGTATCGGTGGTAGTTTGGGGTCATCTGAACGTAGTTAGTCCTTTTAGCTCATCAAAGAATGGATAAGGCAGGATCATACCAAGGTCTAAATCCTTCCATGCCGCCCAGGCTTGTTCGAGGCATTGCTTGGCCTCTTCTGGTCGTTGTTGGGACATCCTGACGGATGACAGTGACTGAAGGGCCTCTGGATTGCCAGGATCCGTTTCCAGAGCAAGCGCAATAAGATCTTCGCATGTCTTCTCTGCAATGGGATCAAAACTGGGATGGCGTTCGGTTGCTGAGGAATGCTAAATCGGGTCGAGACGCACCATAGATCGTATGATGGATCCATCCATATCTCGACTTGGCCAATGAGAGCGCGTACAATGTTACTCTTCAACTCGACTTCATCATTCTTGCTAGCTTCATCAGTGGCGCGGTTTTTGCCCTTTAGCTGGGCGAAAAGGATATCAACGGCAGCTCGATAGTGCCTCAACGCTTGATAGGGATCATCATCGCTCAGCTGGGCAAGGTATAGATGCGCAGAAGGGGGAGGCACCGCTGGTGCGCCGGGAGCGGGAGGTATCAAGGAAAGAAATGTCTATGAAGATGATCTTGAATCGCTACCAGGACTGATCAACTTGTATTGCTCACCTCTTTGGCCTCAGCGAGGTCTCCTTTCTCAAGAAAGACAACGCCGAGCATTTCCTTTGCTTGCGCATTTGATGGCTCTTGTTCTAGGGCCCTCTGAACGAAGCGCTGCGCAAGATTATAGTCGCATTGAACGATGAGTGATTGCGCCTTCTCCAACAGGGCAGATGTCGATGGCGTCTTGAAATTGGAAGGCCTTTTCGGTTCGTCCGGCTTTGATGCCTTGGACAGGACCTTCTTCGCGGTCCGTGTTCGTCCCATCGATGAGAGCTGCCAACGGGCTGCCCTACCAACACGTCCTCAACGCGGAATGCTTCCACTGCTGCGGCCGGTAGGTAGAACCGTGGGAGAAAGCTACTAAGATCCACTTCCACTTTATTTCTAAATTTTTCAAGAATATCAACCTGAGGTCTATAATAGCTTAAACTGGTAGAAATACATACAGGCAATATCACCTTTCTTCAAGTTTTTTCTGCATAAAAAAGGTGATATTGATTAATGGCTAGTAATGTGCAATCAGTATTTAATGCTGAAAATAGATATGCCACAGGATTATATCTTAGTTTTATTGAAGTGGAAAATAAATAAATAAAGGTATCCCCTGTCCCTGCGAAAAATAAAATAAAATAAATAAATGATTTTTCGCTGTGAAAGAGCCAAGGAAAAACCGATCACGTCGCTCATCGCGTCGATGCCAGGCGCGATGAGCGCGTCCCAAGCGAGACGATAAGCGTCGTATTCAGCAACAAACTGATACCGGTTGTAGTCTTGGAGGACAGACAGTGGTCGATAAGCGGGCTGAGACGTGCGCACTTCATCGCAACAACAGCACGTTGTTTTGAGCTTATTTTCGCATCGTAGCAATTATCGCGCGTCGCTCTCTGCCAACAACAAGCGCGAACACGCCCTAGGAATCACAGACACGCATTCCTAAGCTCATCGCGATCGGCAAATGACAAACGCGTTCCATAAGACATGGGCATCGTCTGCTTCGACATGATTCCCGAGGTCCAGCATGATACGCTGTGCAAAAGGGTAAAGGCAGCAGCACAGAAGCACGAAGAAGACATTGTCGACAACTTTAAGAGCTCAGACGTCGACTGGGTTGTCATGTAAGTATATGAACTTATCCTACAACACAAATTCAATCGACTTACCTACATTAAACCAATCCACGTTTCCAATGAAAAAAAATTGCATTGGATGGTGCGAGGGTTTGTTAATGGTCGCGTGCATGGGACATTGCACGTTTAGCCCGTGGGGAGCAGTGCCACATGGTTTCGTAATAGAGGGAAGACATGGGGAGGAAGGGACAAATCGTCTGAGGTGA
Source organism: Macrocybe gigantea (assembly GCA_011319805.1). Lineage (NCBI taxonomy): Eukaryota > Fungi > Basidiomycota > Agaricomycetes > Agaricales > Callistosporiaceae > Macrocybe > Macrocybe gigantea. The sequence continues at coordinate 46,699 of SJRY01000155.1, forward strand.
TGGATATTGAGACAATGTGTAATTAACTTTAATATTGCGACGGAGAAAACAACACGCACTACAATACCATTTCCTGAATTGCGCATCACAGCAATGTAGGGTTGTCGCCTTTCACAGCTCACCTTTTGCTTTGAAATGTCGCACAACACCTAAAGCCAATGTCGTCTCCCATTTTCATCAACCTCTCAGCAACTATAAGTCCAGGTCATTGCAGGACACATTTTATTATAAACTAGATGTGTGTTCTTATCAGCGGTGCGCTGCAACATCACATATGGCAGGAGAAATGCACAGCCTGAGCCACGCTTGATGCAAATAAATATACAATACCTCCTTGACAGGTCTATACATATGGCAGCGGTTTATTGCAGCATTGAGGGGATATTGAGTCCCAGAGACAAAGCTGATAGCGACATTGCGGCTTCCTCCGCTGTCGCATGTGCACATAGCGCGCTGGCTGGTCCTACCTGCGCACGCGGCACAACTTCGCCAGCGCATGCGCCTAATTGGCAAACTTGAAAGATAAAGCATGGGCAAAATAACTACGGTCCGTCACGATCATTGTATCTAATGCCGTTAGCTCAAAGTATAATTGGGGATCTGTTCTAATGACGTACATCATCATTACTTGGGTAGACGCGGCAAGGACCAGCGATCGTACAGGAAAATGTCATGGGAACGAGCAGTTTGGATGAACCCACATAAGCGAGGCATAGAAGAACCCCGAGCTCCTGGCGATCCATTGAATTTGAACTGGCTATGTCCAAGTGGCACCTTAGGGTTACATCGCTGCAGTGTTGAATGCATGTCAAGTCCCGATGTCGAAACTTCGGCGAGTGCCTTAGGCTTAGCGCCTATCATCGCGTTGTCGGTACGAACAGAGTCGTAGTTCCACAAGCATGCACTTCAGTGAATTGGTGCGAAGTGCGACATCGTAAAGATGCTCTGCTCTTTACTTGTTAGTGAAAATTAAAAGAACAGCACCATTATGCCTTGCATGGAATTCTGAGGCAGATCATGCACCAATTTTCATCATATTTCAGAAAGTTTATGCCAACAATGTCCAAGAGATGAAATCAAGTAAAACGCGCACCAGCTGGAGGTATTGCTGGCCCTGCCGTGCTATTTTGGGAGTTCCGCTGATAGCTCCTGAATATTTGGATGCACAGGATATGATGCATGTTGCGCATCCCTACGGTGCGACCAGAAACCTAATAGCTTGATGCTGATGTGCTAAAGACATATAGAGATGCTTGCCTTGATTTGTTGCTGACAACTGCAGGTTGTGAGCATGTAGCACATGAGCTGAACAGCATGTTTCGGTAGGCTGATCTTCGACGTCCTCGCTGGCAGTCAATATCTCAGGATCCTACGTAACACGAGGGCACCGTATGATCTCAGTTCTTGGTGACTGTCATTATTAGCACCACCTGCCTACTCGTGCTATTTGCCGTAGCATCGCTCATCGTCCTGCGTGACTAACATTTCCTCTCAGGCAAGTGGGGCATGCTCCTCGTCGCCTCGTATGTTGTCCCGATCATGATCACCATTATCATTGAAATGCACACGAAGTCACAATATGACCTGACTGGCGCACACAGGTCTTCAATGGTCGCCCCATACTGCCTACATGTTTCTTCGTGACATTGCACGGGCTCGCGGTGGGGTCGATCGCCATCAGACATGTCAGGAAGTTCAAAGTCATGACTAACTGTTGCTGCTAATTATAGATCTAACTTGAGCGCATGAAGGCATGTATTGTGGCCTTGGGAAGTTGTCATTCTTTCTCACGATCCCTGTGTGCCTGTTGGCTGACCTTGTTTCAGGGTCTCACGATCGGCTCAGGTGTCTGTATGCCCCTCGTTCGTTCGCAAACACGGTCATTCCTCCCGCAGATCCACAATCGCTTCAAAGTAGTCGGGATGATCAAAAAAATAGTGAAAGTAACTGAACGTGGCTCATCAAACCTTACAGTCCCATTGATATGGCCCGTGCCTCATCGACCCTGACTTGAACATCTGTAGTACTTCATCAGCCATAAAAGTGAATATGGTTTCCTTCCTTGGTCGTGGGAATGGAATTGTGCAGAACTTGAATACACCCTCTTCGGTTCGTCGCGCCCACCTTCCTGCCTCACAATATGGCGTCTGCAGAACTCTTCGCTCATGTTCAGAACCGTTTCGACTCCATCCTGCAGCGATTTTCTGCATATCACGCCTCGAAAGAGAAGTCGAAGGTGGAACTCGAGAGTATCGGGAAGGTTTTAATCGAGATTTTGGTGAGTAATTGATTTCTCATAGTAGATGCATCTGATGTGTTCCTTGGTAGCAAATAAGATAAAATGTCATATAAACGGTCTGAGCATGATGAAGCGCGTTTGCAAGAGGTTTTCGATGTGTTCGACGAACAAGGGGAAGAAGATTGGTTCGAGTGGGCTGGAGACCTGATGCCGAAAGTTCGGGCTCATTTGCAAGACCTGATCGCAGGGGCTATAGCCCTTGAACAGGGATTACTTGAAGATGAGAACAACGAGGTCCTCGACGCGCTTCTGATAGGTGAGGCCGATGAAGAGGAAACCAGCGTACAGCCATCATCGGAGAAGGAGGGGCACGGATTAGAGCAGGAGGTGGCAGTACAGAAGAAGGCAGCTGAAAAGAATGATGGTGCACTGGCACCCAGAGTAGAGGTCGAAAAGGTATGTTGACTGCAATTCTCATTTTCGACAGCAATATATTATTTTGTTTTTTAGTGGACTCTTTGTCCCCGGAAGAAGCCTGCTAAGAACAATGAACCATCCGTCGCAACTGTTCGAGATGGGAGCAAGAGCAGAAAGAAGGATGGCTCTGACAAGGACACATCAAACATTGGTATGCCGGATATACTGCGCGATCGAGATGTGAAGCTGGTCTCCATCAACGGCACGAGTGGACTTCTTGTTTCACCTTCTCAAGCCGTAAGTCACACCTTTTATTTCAACCGTCTGTTTTAATTATGTGATTTAGTGCAAGTGTTGCCAATCGTCGAGAAAGGAATGTCCGTGCTTCTTTGAAGATGGCAAAATTCGGTGCTTACCATGCCGCACCAATCATCATGTCTGCGTCTTTTCGCCCATCGCCTCGTCTGCAAAGCGCCGAGCTGAGAGTGATGTGAACAGTACCGGTGGTGCTCCACTTGCGAAGCGGTCTCGTCGCTATCCTCGGGCCACTATTCCGAAGGTGGAACTGCCATCGATCGACCAAGTTGCGAATGACTCGCTTGATGCTTTGCAAGCACAGCTCCTTGCAGCACAATCTCAGTTTTATCATTGGCAAGGCATAATGGAGACATCGCAACAGGCATGCTTTGCAGCTAAACAAAGATACGAAGAGATCGTGGGGAAAATTGAGAATGGTGAATTTAATGAGGTTATCGAGTAGAAGTGGCAAGAGAAATTTCGCAATCTAGTCTCAATTTGTATCACTATCAAGTTTACCAGTATTTCTGATCAACAGATTGCATCCGGTTCACTGGATAGCTGCAGGCTGAGCGAGTTGGGCATGTGAGGATTGAGTGATGCGTCCCCTGAGAGTGACGCTCGTAGCGCCATCGCTGAGCTCGCCTCCTTGTTCTCGTATATCGCCCCTGCACTAGTGGCCTGCATTGAGGGTATGATGATGACACGCTGGTTTGATGTGCAGCTCCTCAATGCAAGAATGCTCGAGTCGTCCTGCACCTAGTCTTCCGTAATGCTCAATGTGGGTCCAATTAACCTTTGATTGCAGTTTGCGCAGCGATGCGTGACCAGGTGACTCTAAACATCCCTTGTTGGTCCTCACTCATGCGTCAACTCAAAACGTACCTGTGACATGGAGGGCCCTCCAGAGCTCACTGCAAAGCAGAGAAAGACATTGCAACGCTCGGTCGAAGCCATGGAAGACATGATGAGGTCACTTCCTGAAGGCGTTGCTGATGACGAAGACTACGTTATCTGGGGGAAAAAGTTCCTAGAGTATCTGGTGAGCCATTTGAACCAATGCGGGGCAACAAAACTGATGTCTCTCCAGGACACTTATGACTGTTTAGTAGAGAGCCGTGACTAAAAGGTTCTTGCGATGGTTAACGAAGCTCGAGGGACCTTCGACAAAAAGGGCTCTGAGTCATGGCTAGAATGGGGTGAAGAACTCATGCTGAATATCGCCAAGCTTCACGCACAAAAGGACGAGCGTCAGAAACCTCAGGGAGAACATTTTGTAAGGGAGCAGAGGCGTGAAGGTGACAGTGGACTGTCCAAGTTCAAAACTCGCGGCAATAGAGACGAAGCTCAGAAGCTCAGAGCCAGCTCCCCCGCAGATAAACTACAGGTATTTCTGTCTTTCCTTTACAAAGCTGTGACTTACTTGAACTTGAACTAGGCGAATTTGATTGAACTCGATGACGATGTAGAAATTACTGAGCCAAAACGGACAAGAAAAACGCTCGCATCACCGGACCCATTTGCCTCTGATCAATCAGACAAGGAGCCAGCCCGAAAAAAGGCCAGATATCTCCCAGAAATTGTCGTACCTGTAAGGCGCGGCCACAGGAGAAAGGAGAAGAGCGAGAAGTTGATGTTAAAAGGAGCTGACCGAGTGAGTTCCTGCTTTTCCATCAGAATATTCTCTGAAAACGGCATTAGTGTACTCGCTGTCAGAAACTGAAGGGTCGTGAGGTCTGTGAATATACTGTTGGAACAGCACGATGCGACTCCTGCAGATCTCGCCATCAAAGATGCTCATTGGCACCAGCTGGAAAGAAAGACGACGAGGAAGACGAACAGCAGATGATGATGGTGACTCGCACGGCCAGGAATGCTCAAAAGGTCAGGGATGCGATGGCTAGTGAACCAGCTCCGTCACGTGACAACTACGAATACATCTATTCGCATATTCGTTCAGAACTCTTCTGCGCAAGAAGTAGGGTACGCGTTGAACAAGCCATGGTTAATACATTGGAGCAACAGCTGCAGGACCTGGAGGAAATGGGTTACGATGATCAGGATGATGATGATTAGTGCCGTGTTCCGAATGTCTTGACATAATTACCTGCGATGAACAAATATAAGTCGAATATTGTCCCACTATTGTGCATGCCAGCTAATTATAACGAAAGGCAATCTCTCCAAATCAGAATGCAAGTCCGTAGGGTAAGATGGCCTTCGTATCCCATTGCGATGCTTACACGCTGCTCCCACGTGCCGCGTTCATTTGGCTTCGTACCTCTACTGCATTTCTGATTGCATTGATCGTACATCTTTATTACACTAATACTCATTCCCCATGACTATGGGCAAGTATGGCAGGTGGACTTCACCACTAAATACAGATTCCATCATTAAAGCTAGAACCTAATTGAGTCCAGATTTGGAATAAGCATATCGCTCTTCGCATCAAGCATCGTGTGCATCATGTAAGGCAAACCCATGTACCAAGCCCCATCGTAAAAATTCTTCGGCATTTCCGCAGAGGGACGCTTATTACTTACCGCACCATCTATCCGAATCCGTGTCAGACGTGGGGGACCAGGCTTCCTGTTTCCATATTTCGTCCTGGCCCTGTGATGTTCGTCGACAAATTGCATCACAGTGGTCAGCTCCTCAGAGCGCCACTGCCTACGTTTGATAACAAGCTGCTCCGTCTCGTTGTCGCTTTCATCCGAGCTCATCCCATCAAGTCCTAGAGTCTCGACAATTTTCATGAGTTGGCCCCAACCCGGTTTCTTGTCGGAAGGCACTGCATCGTACACTTCGAGGCAGGTTTGAAGCCGTTCTTCATATTTCTAAACTTCCATCTCAGTAACATATAAGATCTGAATGGAGATTGAAAAACCTTGCCGCGACGCGAGTCACGTCTGCTGGCTTTGTGTTTAGCATCCCCTGCTCTGGTTGCACATTGCTCTGCCTCCTCCAGAGTCTCTTCACCTTGGGGAGCCATGCATCGCAATTTCTTCTTGAGCATCTCAATGTGACTGAAGAAAGTTGTAGTAAGCACCTCCTCCGAAGCGTCGATATCTGGATATTTCTCATGCAATGCATCAACGAAAATCTGGGAGAGGTAGATGTTCCAGTCTGACTTTAGATCATCCCAGTGGATTCGCAGCGGAGAAAGGCCTGGAGTTCTGACATGATGGCGATGGTCCTCTCCATCGCCTTCATCGGTTCTATGATGAGCCACCTCCTCATCAATGGCGCCACCATTGGCAAATGCAGCCGCTTCCGCTGCACTAACCATCATTCCGGACTTGATCTTTACGATGTCATTGTCATGCTTAATTCCAAGCAAAGTATTCATGTAAGTGCGAAGCAACCTCTGAAACCAGATTATTTAATTCATAGCTCAGATATTTATGGTTGAAGACTTACCGCGTCCTGTGTTTGCAATGTCTTTCGCCGGCGATTTAGCAAGAGCGTTTTTGATCCTTGAACGACGTGTTGCGGGTGAAGATGACATGTCTCGAAGATCTCGTATCTCGCGCCGCACCGCGTGGATTTCACGAAAGAGCAGTCTCATAGTAGATGTGGCGTCCCCATGGCTTTCACTTCCGGACATGCTTTCATTGGAATCGCGATCATAGTCGTCAGAATGATCAAATGAAGGATCAATGAGCGGGTCACGACGCGGAGTTCCTCTATGACGCAGAGTTCGCACACGATGCGGGGTCGCTGTACTATGAGGAGCTGGTGCGCGACGCAGGGTTCCAGTGCGACGTGATGATGCATTCGATGTAGCAGATGGATCCGGATCAGGAGGAAGTTGGGGACTAACTGTGATACAGCTGTGGCATAGAAGTCGAATGGCGAAAGGATAAGACATACCACTTCTGGGAGCATTCATAGTCGCTCTTCGAGTGTTAAAATGAACCACTGGATTATTTGGAGTCCTTAAGGTAGAAGTGGTTCCAGTTCCAGAATTTGAAAGGAACGTAAAATCCTGCTTCTCCCGCAACTCCTGTGTTAGGCTAGACGAATCTCAGAAGGACTCGGGCAGACTAAGTGTGAGAGTGGTCTTGAGATGATGGCAAAAGGAATATTAAGCCTAGCGTTACTGGTACATCTGGGAGTCCTTATATACACTACAGTACTCGAGCACGGACCATGGGCTGCACAATGCTGTGGACTGTGGATGAGTAAGACTGGAAGGAGATGACTCAGAATGACTAGGGAAGTGGGATGACTCGATGGCTGCATGCTGCGCAGCATGATGGGGGAGATAAGGGATGTGGGAAAGATAAGATAGGAAAATGAATGGTCCTTTGAGCGACGTCTGTAACATCACCCTCTCTGTAGATTCGCGTCCTCGTGAAAAACCTTAGTCCAGCTGTCCCCACCCAGTATTGGTCTCCCAGGCGGTCGCGGCACGCGGAGCCCATGTATGAATGAGCTCTTCATTATAGGCACGGATGTGATGGAGTGTGGTGGTGAGCAGTTTAAGTCGCCGGTTTTCTGTGTGAAGCATTTCCATTGCCTCGCAATGCGCGATACGTTCAGCTGCAGTGGGGCCGGTCCCATCAGGGGTTCGCCCGGTCCAGAGGTGTGTGCGGACGGTCATAACATAGCACATGTATGCACCAAGTGTGATGGCGAGGGGGTCCATGTAGTCGCTAGCATTGAGAATCCTTGCCAGATTCTCGAGGTCGCTTGGGTGGTTGGGGGTAGGTGCACGGCTGCCCTTGCTGCTGTCGATGCTGATGGGGGCGTTGGTGGTCATGAAGTGCGATTTTTGGTCTTCTTCCCTCTTGTCGTGATCCTTTTATCCTGGTTTGCAGTCTTCTTTAGGAAGTGGTCTAGAGCTTGCTGCGCATTCCCCAGCTCCTTCTCTTTGATCCATGTGTTCTCTTTGTGTCCGTATCCTTTCCATTTGACCAGGAATAGTGTCCCCCTCCCTTGTTTCTTCCTTTTTAGGATCTCTTCTATCTCGTACTCTTCTTCATCATTTATGATTTCAGGGGTGGTGGTGATGGTTGCTCTTGTATCTTGAAACGGGGTCCTTTGTAAGGCGTGAGCAGTGTTTCATTGAACACGGGGTGTATCAGCTGCCATGATGCTGGGAGTTCCAGGCGATATGCCAAGGCTCCTTTCTTTTCAACCACCTTGAACGGTCCGTATCGGAGTGCCGATAACTTCTTTGATGGTCGATTGACTGTGATATTGGTGGCTTCTAGCCATACTCTATCTCCTTTCTTGTATTCACAGGCAGGTTTTCGTCTCGCATCGTAATTGTCTTTGGCTCGTGTTTGTGCATATTGCAGCGTGGCATTTGCTTCCTTTCATATTTGGTTCATTCTTTTGACGAAGTCTTTTGCTGCAGGGTTATTCCCTTCTGTCGTCTGTGGCTCTCCCTTCCAGGGGTGCATTCCATAGTTGAGGTAGAATGGTGTCTCCTTCGTTCCCTGGTGTGCTTTGTCATTGTATTGGTACTCTGCGATTGCTATCCATTCTGCCCAATCGTCCTGTAAGTTGTTTGTGAAGCTTCTGAGGAAGGCTTCCGTTTCTTGGTGGGATCGCTCCGCCTGTCCATCTGTCTGTGGGTGATAGGCCGTTGATAGATTTTGCTTTGTTCCGAGTAATTTTAGAAGTGCTGTCATGAATCGTGCTGCGAACTGGGGTCCTCGATCACTGATGATCTTTTGTGGGATTCCATGAAGCCGCCACACGTTGTCTCGGTATAGTCGTGTGAGACCTTCTGCTGTGAGTTTGGTCTTTGTGGGAACTAGGTGGATCATCTTGGTCAGGCGGTCTGTGACTGCGGCGATGGCATTAAAGCCATTCGAGCTAGGTAGCAGTCCTATGAGATCTACTCCGATATCTTCCCATGGTTGCTGTGGGACTTCGTGCGGGTGCAGGGGTGCGTGTTTCTTTTGTCGGATGATTTTGTTTCGCTGACATGTTTCGCATCCATTGACATACTTCTTGATGTCTGTTAGCATTGATGGCCACCAATAGGTACGGCTTATGAGCTCATGCATGCGGTATTGCCCTGGGTGTCCTCCGATGGGTGTGTCGTGGTGTTCAAACATAATGTTTTCCTTCAGTTTGTTGTCTGGAGGAACATAGATTTTTCCTCCTGCGTATACGATGTGGTCGTCTTCTGTGAACCAGTGTGGTTTTTCCTTCAGTTCTGTTGTTACGATTGTCTCCCTTTGTGTGCATTGTCAAATCTGTTCTATCCTTGAGGATTCGATCATCGTGATTCCTCTTGTTTGTATTGTTTCATTATTTTCTGCTTCTTCTTTCCGTGGGTGTTCATCCTCGAACATCATAAATTCGAAGTCTCATTCATTATTCTCTTCCAGATGTCGAATGAATGCTGCTTCTTTGATCATTTGTATGTCGTCCTTCTCTGTTAGGTTTTCTTCATATCCTGCCATCTGTGACAGGACATCCGCTTTTCCATTCGCCTTTCCTGGTACGTGTCGTAGTTCGTAGTCGTATTCTTGTAATTTCAGGTACCAGCCAATCTGTCTCGAATTGAGTCGCTGCGGCTTCCGGAAGTATGATAGGTTTTTGTGATCCGTCAATATTTCGAACTTCTCTTGAGCTTCGAGGAGGTTTGTCTCCATGTCTTTAGTGCGACCATTATCGCAAGAAGTTCCTTGTCGTAGATTTCGTAGTTTTGTTCCGCTGGGGTCATGCATCTCGAAATGAATGCGATCGGATGCCATAGTCCTTTCTGCTGTTGTGATAGTACCGCTCCAATGGCATATCCTGAGGCGTCCGTTTCGACTCGGAATTTTCCTTCTGTCTGTGGTAGTGCTAGAATGGGTGCTGAGGTTATATGTCGGATCAGTTCTTTGAAAGCGCCTTGTTGCTTGTCTGTCCACTGGAATGTTTGTTTCCAGTCAACTCCGTCAGGGGTTTAGCGACCTTTGCATATCCCTTGATGAATCGTCAGTAAAAGTTCGTGAATCCCAAGAACTTTTGTAGTTCTTTCTTCATCTTTGGGTTGGCCAGGATTGTACAGCTGTGATCTTTTCTGGTTCCATTTCTACCTTCCCTTCTCCTATGATGTATCCTAGTACTGGGACTTTCGATGATTCCCAGATGCATTTCGGTCCTTTGATGAATAGGTCATTCTTGTTCAGTATTTCCATGACTTCTATGGTGTTCTTTTGAGTTCCTCTCATGTTCGTCTGATGATTATGATGTCGTCCATATAGATTATGCACACTCTTCTTCGTATTTGGTCTTGGAAGAGGCTCACCATCATTCGGCTAAAAGTGCCTGGTGCGTGTGCACTGCCCAAAATACATGACTGTCAGTTCGAAGAGTCCTCTTGCTTTAGGAAGGCTGCCTTCCATTCGTCCCCTTTCCGGATGCGCACGTTATTGTACCCCCAGATAATATCAATCTTGCTAAAGTACTTTGCTCCTTGTAGTACGTTGAGGAGCTCGCTGATGCGTGGTAGGGAACTTGTCCTTGACCATATATTTGTTTATTCCCGGTAGTCTTGGATGAGTCG
>SJRY01000156.1:0-48523 GCA_011319805.1 Macrocybe gigantea
AACTCTGTCAGAGGTTTAGCGACCTTTGCATATCCCTTGATGAATCATCAGTAAAAGTTCGTGTACATCGAGGAGCTCGCTGATGCATGGTAGTGGAAACTTGTCCTTGACCGTATATTTGTTTATTTCCCGGTAGTCTTGGATGAGTCGCTTGCTTCCATCCTTCTTATTGCGAAAGAAGCAGGGTGCTGCGTAAGGTAATTTCAATGGGCATATTTTTCCTGTTTGTAATCCTTCTTCGACGAAGGCATCTAGTTCCTCTAGCTCTTTCTGTGTCATCGGGTAGACCTTGCTCGGTATCGTTTTGGGTGCATCCTTCGTTAAGTTTATTTCATGGTCCCATTCTTTGTGGTCTGGTAAGCGATCAAAGTTCTTCTCCTTGAAGAGGTGTTTGAATCTGATCAGATATGGGGGTATCTGGGTTCCTGTCTTGTCGCTGGCTGTGGTTTTCGCTGGTTCAGCCACCTTCTGTATCTTGATCGTCTGGTGGTTTATTTTGCACGTTTTGGGGCATCTGTCGAAGACAATTTCTCCTGTCCTCCATTTGATTGTTGGGTTGTGGTAGACAAGCCAGTCATGTCCTAGTAGCATGTCGGTTTTTCCGATATCGAGTATGATGGCTTCCATGTGCTCCTTGTGTCCTTTAATGTCGATGTGGACCTCCGCTACTCGGTCTGCTGTTTTCTGACGATTGGGTGATCCGTCTGCATTTATGATGGGAATCTTCTTGATTCGTCGTGTCTTCAGTCCTGTTTTTGTACTATCGCGGTGTTGATGCAGGTCCTATCCGCTCCGCTATCAACTTCTGGTGTTATCGTTGTGATTCCTTTTCGGGTTCGTATCCTTGCTGGTACTGCGAGCTCTTTCCTCTTTGGTGGTGTCCCCTTGGATGGTTTTTCTTGGTGCTTCAGATCGCTTGGCGGGAATGGTGTATTTCAGAGTATGGGATGATCTACATCCGGTATCGAAGCGAGTCTGTTTCAGTTGTATGGGTCGCGATTTAGCACCTCCTAGTCGGACCCTTCGGCAAAACCCTCTTTGTCAGAGCTTTCTTCATCCTTGTCTTCTTCGTCCTCTCCTTCTTCTTCTTTCACTTCTCTGACCCGGGATTTTCCTTTCTTCTTCTTCTTGCAGTTTCGTGCATAGTGTCCCTTTAAGCCACAATTGAAACATGTGACATTTGCTGCTCCTTTCGTGGTTCTGGGCAGTTTCGTGAGATGTGTCCTGGTTTATTGCAGTTGAAGCAGTTATTGCTTCGTACTTTGTCGACTTCCATGGCCTGTCCTACTCCTCGGCTTGGATTTCCGGTCTTGCGCTGATTGCTTGTGAATTCTCCTCTCATCACATTTCTGTGTTCATGGATGTTTCGTCCAATCGCTCGAACTGTCTTGATATATTCATCTCCATCTGTTGGAAGTGTGGAGATTGAGTGTACGGCTTCTGCTGTCCTTTGGTTTAAGCTCTTCTCGAGTAGGAAATGAGGGGCTGTTCCTGTCATTCCTGTTTTCCTGCGAGGTCTACGAATTCATCCAGAATTCGTCGATGGGTCGGTTTCCCTGTCTGATATTGAATAGTTTGCTTCCTGCTTGTGATGGTGACATGACATTGCTGAATCGTGTCTCTATCTGGTTATGAAGTTGGCCCATGTGCTTTGGTTTGTAGTGGTGTCGATCTTCTTTGATGCCCAGTGGGCTCCGGGTCCGTCGGTCATTCTAGACAGGACCGCTCCAATCTTCTGTGTATCCGTGAGGTCCCCATGTGCGGTTATGTAGAGTTTCATCTTTCTCCACCAAATATCGAAGGATGTTCGATCTCCTGTAAAGGATTTCGGGTCGGCGATGATTCCCTTGTATTCTGTCGTCATCCTTTGGGGGTTTTCTTCGTCGTTCTCTTGGTCTTGGTCTTCCTGTTCCTGGATCTGTTGTTCTTGGGTTTGCTGTGCTTGGGCTTGCTGTTCTTGGAGCTGTTTCTGTCTTCGCTCCTCTCTCTGTTCTTTCCAGTAGTCTAGGTCAACTCCTGCGATTCTACAAGCTTGTTCAAAATCGGCCCACTCTGCGGCAGTCGGTCTGTTTGTCTTTGGTAATCCTTTTCGCTCCCTCCACCGATAGTATTCGTCCCAGTCGTTGTTGCTTACTTTCGCCACTGTGGTGCGATTCTTTCCTTATGCAGTGCTTCGGCGGATTGGTCCTCTGAAGGGTTCGGCGGTTTCGTTCCTGTGTGTCCTTGACTCTGGTGTCGTTCTCGTTGGTTCTGTCGTATGCTCTGTGCATCATGCCCCTTTGTATCAGTATGTCTTCCTCCTGTGTTCGGCGATTATAGTTCTCGATCTGTTGTTGCCTAAAGTCTCGGGCTTGTGTTCGTTCTTCTCTCATTTTCTTGCAGATGGGTTCGTCCTCTTCTTCGGCAAGAAGATTCTGGTCTGACCACAGCTCTTCTGGGCTTATCCCGTATTCTCCTTCTAGGAAGAGTTCTGCAATGAGTTGTGCTGCTCCTTCGCTGAGGATCTCAGTGGGCTTGTTTTGTGGTGGTGAAGGCAAACTCTCTCAGAAATGCCTGTTCTTTGTCGTCACTACTTGGTGTAGGCATGCACTCTCTCTTCCGTTTGTTTGGATTGCTAGTGTCTCTGCGGGTGGCATGGACTGTCTCTGCAAATGGCATGGACTGCAATGTCTGGTCTACTTCTTTGAGCCAAGTGCTCTCGTCGCTCGTGCTAGTGCTCGCTGGGTTGGCGACCACTTGTCGTCGAATATTGATCAAGTCTTTGATAAAGCATGACGTGGTGTGTGTGTGAGTCTGAGTGAGTCTCGACGAGGCTTAATATCTTGTTAGGCTAGACAAATCTCAGAAGGACTCGGGCAGACTAAGTGCAAGAGTGGTCTTGAGATGATGGCAAAAGGAATATTAAGCCTAGTGCTACTGGTACATGGGAGTCCTTATATACATTACAGTACTGAGCACGGACCATGGGCTGCGCAATGCTGTGGACTGCGGATGAGTAAGACTGGAAGGAGATGACTCAGGATGACTAGGGAAGTGGGATGACTCGATGGCTGCGCGCTGCGCAGCATGATGGGGGAGATAAGGGATGTGGGAAAGATAAGATAAGAAAATGAATAGTCCTTTGGGTGGCGTCTGTAACATCACTCTAACTAACCCTTAGATGTGAGAGGTGGGGATAAGGATGCTATTTCTAGCCAGCTCGAAGCTGGATTCTACTATGTACAATTTCAGTATTTATACATTATGACTACCTAGGGTTTCCTCGAGTCATCGCATTGTATCCTGTTTGTCACATCACAGTTTGTGTCACGTGTTCATCATGTGGCTTTTGAGTCACGTGCCCATCGTCAAGATAATGATTAGTCTGAAATCGTAACAATGTAGATCATCCCATACTCTGAAATACACCATTCCCGCCAAGCGATCTGAAGCACCAAGGAAAACCATCCAAGGGGACAAACCACCAAAAAGGAAAGAACTCGCAGTACCAGCAAGGATACGAACGCGAAAAGGAATCACAATGATGACACCGGAAGTCGATAGCAGAGCGGATAGGACCTGCATCAACACCACGATAGTAGCGAAAACAGGACTGAAGACATGATGAATCAAGAAGATTCCATTATAAATGCAGACGGATCACCCAACCGCCAGAAAACAGCAGACCGAGTAGCGGAGGTCCACATCGACATTAAAGGATACAAGGAGCACATGGAAGCCATCATACTCGACATCGGAAAAACCAACATGCTACTAGGACATGACTGGCTTGTCTACTACAACCCAACAATCAAATGGAGGACAGGAGAAATTGTCTTTGACAGATGCCCTAAAATGTGCAAAATAAACCACCAGACGATTAAGATACAGAAGGTGGCTGAACCAGCAAAAACCACAGCCAGCGACAAGACAGGAACCCAGATACCTCTATATCTGATCAGATTCAAACACCTCTTCAAGGAGAAGAACTTTGATCGCTTACCAGACTACAAAGAATGGGACCATGAAATAAACTTAATGAAGGATGCATCCAAAACAATACCAAGCAAGGTCTATCCGATGACACAGAAAGAACTAGAGGAACTAGATGCCTTCGTCAAAGAAGGATTATGAACAGGAAAAATATGCCCATCGAAATCGCCTTATGCAGCACCCTGCTTCTTTTGCAACAAGAAGGATGGAAGCAAACGACTCATCCAAGACTACCGGGAGATAAACAAATATATGGTCAAGGACAAGTTCCCACTACCATGCATCAGTGAGCTCCTCGACGTACTACAAGGAGCAAAGTACTTTAGCAAGATCAATATTATCTGGGGATACAATAACGTGCGCATCCGGAAAGGGGATGAATGGAAGGCAGCCTTCCTAACAGCAAGAGGACTCTTCAAACTGACAGTCATGTACTTTGGGCAGTGCAACGCACCAAGCACTTTTAGCCGAATGATGGCAAGCCTCTTCCAAGACCAAATACAAAGGAGAGTGTGCATAATCTATATGGACAACATCATAATCATCGGACGAATATGAGAGGAACTCCAAAAGAACATCATAGGAGTCATGGAAATACTGAACAAGAATGACTTGTTCATCAAAGGACTGAAATGCATCTGGGAATCATCAAAAGTCCCAGTACTAGGATACATTGTAGGAGAAGGGAATGTAGAAATGGAACCAGAAAAGATCACAGCTGTACAATCCTGGCCAACCCCAAAGACAAAGAAAGAACTACAAAAGTTCTTGGGATTCACGAACTTTTACCGATGATTCATCAAGGGATATGCAAAGGTCGCTAAACCTCTGACAGAGTTGACTGGAAACAAAGCATTCCAGTGGACAAACAAGCAACAGGACACTTTCAAAGAGCTGATCCGACATATAACCTCAGCACCCATTCTAGCACTACCACAGACAGAAGGAAAATTCTGAGTTGAAATGGACACCTCAGGATATGCCATTGGAGCGGTACTATCACAACAGCAGAAAGGACTATGGCATCTGATCGCATTCATCTCGAGATGCATGACCCCAGCGGAACAAAACTACGAAATCTACGACAAGGAACTTCTTGCGATAATGGTCGCACTAAAGACATAGAGACAATACCTCCTCGAAGCTCGAGAGAAGTTCGAAATATTGACGGATCACAAGAAACCTATCATACTTCCGGAAGCCACAGCAACTCAATTCAAGACAGATTGGCTGGTACCTGAAATTATAGGAATATGACTATGAACTATGACATGTACCAGGAAAGGCCAATGGAAAAGCGGATGTCCTATCACGGATGGCAGAATATGAAGAAAACCTAGCAGAGAAGGACGACATACAAATGATCAAAGAAGCAGCATTCATTCGACATCTGGAAGAGAATAATGAATGAGACTTCAAATTTATGATGTTCGAGGACAAACACCCATGGAAAGAAGAAGCAGAAGATAATGAAACAATACAAACAAGAGGAATCATGATGATCGAATCCTCAAGGATAGAACAAATTCAACAATGCATACGAAGGGAGACAATTGTAACAACAGGACTGAAGGAAAAACCACACTGGTTCACAGAAGATGACCACATCGTATACGTAGGAGGAAAAATCTATGTTCCTCCAGACAACAAACTGAAGGAAAACATCATGTTTGAACACCACGACACACCCATCGGAGGACACCCAGGGCAATACCACATGCACGAGCTCATAAGCCGCACCTATTGGTGGCCATCAATGCTAACGGACATCAAGAAGTATGTCAATGGATGCGAAACATGTCAGCGAAACAAAATCATCTGACAAAAGAAACATGCACCTCTGCACCTGCACGAAGTCCCACAGCAACCATGGGAAGATATCGGAGTAGATCTCATAGGACCGCTACCCAGCTCGAACAGCTTTAATGCCATTGCTGTAGTTACAGACTGCCTAACCAAGATGATCCACCTGGTTCCTACAAAGACCGAACTCACAGTAGAAGGTCTCACATGACTATATCGAGACAATATGTGGCAACTCCACAGAATCCCATAAAAGATCATCAGTAACTGAGGACCCCAATTCATAGTGCAATTCATAACAGCACTTCTAAAATTACTTGGAACAAAACAAAACCTATCAATGGCTTACCACCCATAGACAAATGGATAGGCAGAGCGATCCCATCAGAAAATGGAAGCCTTCCTCAAAAGCTTCACAAACAACTTAGAGGATGATTGGGCAGAATGGATAGCAATCGCAGAATACCAATACAATGACAAGGCACATCAGGGAACAAAGGAGACACCATTCTACCTCAACTATGGAATGCACCCCTGGAAGGGAGAACCACAGATGACAGAAGGGAATAATCCAGCAGCAAAGGACTTCGTCAAAAGAATGAACCAAATACAGAAAGAAGCAAATGCTGCACTGCAGTATGCACAAACATGAGCCAAAGACAATTATGATGCAAGGCAAAGACCAGCCCATGAATACAAGAAAAGAGATAGAGT
This sequence comes from Macrocybe gigantea, assembly GCA_011319805.1. NCBI lineage: Eukaryota > Fungi > Basidiomycota > Agaricomycetes > Agaricales > Callistosporiaceae > Macrocybe > Macrocybe gigantea. The sequence continues at coordinate 6,490 of SJRY01000156.1, forward strand.
ATGGCTAGAAGCCATCAATATCACAGTCAATCGACCATCAAAGAAGTTATTGGCACTCTGATATGGACCGTTCAAGGTGGTTGAAAAGAAAGGAGCCTTGGCATATCGCCTGGAACTCCCAGCATCATGGCAGCTGATATACCCTGTGTTCAATGAAACACTGCTCATACCCTATAAAGGACCCCATTTCAAGATACAAGAGCGACCATCGCTGCCACCCCCTGAAATCATATGATGAAGAAGAGTATGAGATAGAAGAGATCCTGAAAAGGAAGAAATAAGGGAGGAGAATGCTATTCCTGGTCAAATGGAAAGGATACGGACATGAAGAGAATACATAGATCAAAGAGAAAGAACTGGGGAATGCACAGCAAGCTCTAGACCACTTTCTAAAGAAGACTGTGAACCAGGATAAAAGAATCATAACAAGAGAGAAGAAGACCAAAAATCACACATCATGACCACCAACACCCCATCAGCATCGACAGCAGCGATGACAGCCATGCACCTACCCCCAACCACCCAAATGACCATGAGAATCTAGCAAGGATTCTCAACAGCAGTGACTACATGGACCCCCTCACCATTACACTTGGCATGTACATGCACTATGTTATGACTGTCCACATGCACCTCTGGACTGGACGAACCCCTGATGGGACTGGTCCCACTGCAGCTGAATGTATCGTGCTTTGCAAGGCAATGGAAATGCTTCGTACAGAAAACTGGCAACTTAAACTCCTCACCACCACACTCCATCACATCCGTGCCTATAATGAAGAGCTCATTCATACATGGGCCCCATGCACTGCGACCGCCTGGGAGACCAATACTGGATAGGGACAGCTGGACTAAGGTCCTTCATGAGGACGTGAATCTAAAGAGAGGGTGATGTTACAGACGTCGCTCAAAGGACCATTCAATTTCTTATCTTATCTTTCCCATATTCCTTACCTTCCCCATCATGCTATGCAGCGCACAGCCATCAAGTCATCTCACTTCTCTAGTCATCCTGAGTCATCTCCTTCCAGCCTTACTCATCTGCAGTCCACAGCATTGCGCAGCCCATGGTCCGTGCTCGAGTACTGTAATGTATATAAGGACTTCCAGATGTACCAGTAGCACTAGGCTTAATATTCCTTTTGCCATTGTCTCAAGACCACTCTTGCACTTAGTCTGTTTGAGTCCTTTTGAGATTTGTCTAGCCTAACAAGTACTGCCAGCAAGGCTACAAGAAACAGTGCCAAATTACATACATGGTGCAATGCTATCACTAAGGTAGCTAATATGTGTGCTGCTAAGCTCAAATGATTCCACAAAGCAGTAGAGGAGTTAACCTGCATATCCAAATAGCAGGCAGTGAAAAAGGAGAACTGCACTCCATTCAGAGCCTCTAGTGCTAGATACACCTCTTTCTTCTCAGCCCCTAGAGACAAAAAGTGCAGACCACCTAAGCGAGCCCATCACACTCCCCCCCCTGTTCTCCTAAACTCCAGGAGGAATTTAGCAGGAATTTACAAGGATGCCAGGAGGAGTCTGTAAGTACTGAAGAAGGACTTTTCAGCCAATTCTTTGATTTTGAGAGAGCCTGCCAAGTCCTTACACAGTCCTGGGAAAGTCCTTCTAAAGTTCAGGTTTAGAAGGAATTCTACAGGAAGTTTGGAGGGATTGTCACTGACAATCCTCCTGGAGTTCTTATAGAGTTTAGAAGCCAAGCCCAGTTCTCCTGGAGTTTAGAAGGATTCCAGTAGGATTCCTAATAATTATATTAAGAGAAGATAAGAAGTGATAGAGTTTAGAAGGACTCCAGCAGAATTGCTAATAATCATATTGACAGAAGGTAACAAAGGATAATAGTAAAGGTGAATCAAAGTCCAGAAGGAGTCTAGAATGACGAAGTTCCACCTGGAGTTTAGAAGGAATGCAGACAAACAGCAGAAAATCAAGTTTAAAAAATGGACATGAAAGGGGATTGAACTCAGGACTAGGGGAATTGAACGGCAGAGTGAGGGCTTAACCACTGGACCAGGAGGGCTTGCATGGAAACAAATGGTTTCAATTGACATACCGGTGGGGTCATGTGCGGTCACATGACCTTGTTGATCAGTCTCACGCTCGCATTCCGCTTTCTCATCATCGCTCCCACCCCTTCCTCCACCTCCTTCCCCATTACCACATCAAGCACCCAGATGACGAGGAACCACCATGACGCAGCGCCGCCCAACGGCAAGCCGGACACGGGGGAAGGAGGAGAATGGGCGACAGAGGCGCGTTGACGCCTCTGTCGCAGAGGTAAGCTTTTTTTTCTTTTTTTTCTCGTTCCTGTGCGTTTGACCGCCCACCAGGTGCACGGCGCAACGCCACCGCCGAACGGCAGCCGTACAGCGCCGCCCAGGGCCCGCCTCCCTCACCGGCACCCAACGCCGTCTAACGCGCCCACGCCCACGCCCTCCTCCCGCCCTCAGGCGCAAACGCCAAACGGCAGCCAACCGCAGGCGTGAGCGCCGCCCACGGCCCACGGCCCGCCCCCGGATCGACACCGCCATCTGCGCCCAACGGCAACGGCCGTCAACACCGCCCACCGCCCACCGCTCCCTCCCACCACTCCCGCCCACCCTCCACCGCCCAACGGCAATGGCCGTCAACGCCGCCCACCGCCCACCGCTCCCGCCCACCCTCCACCGCCCAACGGCAACCGTCAGCGGCGCCCACGGCCCCCCGCTTGGCCCCAAACACCCGCGCCCGCCCTCCTCCGACCAACGGCAGCCCACGGCCCCCGCCCGCCCTCTGCGCCCAACCACAGCCGTCACCGCTGCCCAATGGCCGCAAACGGCGTGCCCTCAGCGCCACCCACCGCCTCCCGCCCGCCCTCTCCCCTCCGCCACTCCACGGCAGCCGTCGGCACCCAGCAGGACCCCACCCCACCCTCCACGCCGACTCCCCCGCCCTCGTCGCCCTTCAGTGCCCGTCTACGGCTCATCTCGCCCGTAAGTCCATAATTTCAACTGGACATTACATGTTTTATTACTTCTTCATACTTTGAAAGTACTCGAAAAACAAAGTAAAAAGGCGGCTAAAAATATTATATCAATGGATAGTGAAGAATTGGAAGAAGAATTAGGAATTGAAATGGATATAGTACATTAGTCTTTTAGATAATGATTTTTGTTGTTTTTTAAATCTACAACAGTTCAACTTTGGCCTATAAAATTATCAATTCCCACTGGAGTTCACAAAGAGTCCTGGTAAAGTTCCTGTATAGTTCTGGTAAAATCTTACAGGAATCTCATGAGAATTTATAAATATATATTGCTACACTACTGCTATATTTGCTTTGTATTGTAGAGTCCTTGTAAAGTCCTTGTGGAGTTCTTGTAAAGTTCTTGTCAAGTCCTTATGAAATCCTTGTGCAGTTCTTGTAGAATCCTTGTGGAGTTCTTGTAATGTTCTTGTAAAGTTCTTGTGGACTCCTCTTAATGTTTTCCTTGTAGAGTTCTGCTGGAATCCTGCTGGAGTCCTGCTGGAGTCCTGTGATAATAATGTTCTGTTGAAATTCTTGTGGTCCTGAAAAAGTTCTTGTAGAGTTCTGTTAAAGTCCTTGTGGAATCCTATGAGAATCCTTGTAGAGTCCTTGTAGAGTCTTGTAGAAATCCTGACAGAGTTTTCTTAAGGTCCTTGTGGAGTCCTTGTGGAGTCCTGATTCAGTTCTTCTGAAATATGCCAAATGTCTGTGAATATGTGAATATATATCAGAGTTCTGGTATAGTTCAGTATAGATTCTTGTAAACTCCTTCTAGAGTCCTTCTGATTCCTTCTAAAGTCCTCCTGGGGTTCTGGTTGAGTTCTTCTGGAGTCCTGATAGAATGAGTTCTGCTGAAATCCTTGTAAAATCCTCTTTCAGTCCTCCTTCAGTCCTTCTTCAGTCCAGGTAATATATATATTGGACCTAACTAGGACTCAACCAGGACTCAACCAGGACTTTACAGAAACTCCAGAAACTCAACAAGGACCCAACAGGGACTCAACAGGGATGCCAGGAGAACAGGGGGGGGAGTGTCATGTACTCAGAAATAGCATCCTTATCCCTGCCTCTCACATCTAAGGGTTAGTTAGAGTGACCTGCACGCAGATTTAGTTTTGTGTAGCATACATCTGGTATCGAAGCGAGTCTGTTTCAGTTGTATGGATTGTGATTTAGCACCTCCTAGTCGGACCCTTCGGCAAAACCCTCTTTGTCAGAGCTTCCTTCATTCTTGTCTTCTTCATCCTCTCCTTCTTCTTCTTTCACTTCTCTGACCTGGGATTTTCCTTTCTTCTTCTTCTTGCAGTTCCATGCATAATGTCCCTTTAAGCCACAATTGAAACATGTGACATTTGCTGCTCCTTTTCATGGTTCCGGGCAGTTTCGTGAGATGTGTCCTGGTTTATTGCAGTTGAAGCAGTTGTTGCTTCATACTTTGTTGACTTCCATGGCCTGTCCTGCTCCTCGGCTTGGATTTCCAGTCTTGCACTGATTGCTTGTGAATTCTCCTCTCATTACATTTCTGTGTTCATCGATGTTTCGTCCAATCGCTCGAACTGTCTTGATATATTCATCTCCATCTGTTGGAAGTGTGGAGATCGAGTGTACGGCTTCTGCTGTCCTTTGGTTTAAGCTCTTCTCGAGTAGGAAACAAGGGGCTGTTCCTGTCATTCCTGCTTTCCCTGCGAGGTCTACGAATTCATCCAGAAATTCATCGATGGGTCGGTTTCCCTGTCTGATATTGAATAGTTTGCTTCCTGCTTGTGATGGTGACATGACATTGCTGAATCGTGTCTCTATCTTGGTTATGAAGTCGGCCCATGTGCTTTGGTTGGTAGTGGTGTCGATCTTCTTTGACGCCCAGTGGGCTCCGGGTCTGTCGGTCATTCTAGATAGGACCGCTCCAATCTTCTGTGTGTCTGTGAGGTCTCCATGTGCAGTTATGTAAAGTTTCATCTTCCTCCACCAAATATCGAAGGATGTTCGATCTCCTGTAAAGGATTTCGGGTTGGCGATGATTCCCTTGTATTCTGTCGTCATCCTTTGGGGGATTTCTTCATTGTTCTCTTGGTCTTGGTTTTCCTGTTCCTAGATCTGTTGTTCTTGGGTCTGCTGTGCTTGTACTTGGGCTTGTTGTTCTTGGAGCTGTTTCTGTCTTTGCTCCTCTCTCTGTTCTTTCCAGTAGTCTAAGTCAACTCCTGTGATTCTACAAGCTTGTTCAAAATTGGCCCACTCTGCGGTGGTCGGTCTGTTTGTCTTTGGTAATCCTTTTCACTCCCTCCACCAATAGTATTCGTCCCAGTCACTGTTGCTTACTTTCGCCACGGTGGTGCGATTCTTTCCTTATGCAGTGCTTCGGCGGATTGGTCCTCTGAAGGAGTTCAGTGGTTTCGTTCCTGTGTGTCCTTGACTCTGGTGTCGTTCTCATTAGTTCTGTTGTATGCTCTGTGCGTTGTGCCCTCTCTGTATCAGTATGTCTTCCTCCTGTGTTCAGCGATTATAGTTCTCGATCTGTTGTTGCCTAAAGTCTCGGGCTTGTGTTCGTTCTTCTCTCGTTTTCTTGCAGATGGGTTCGTCCTCTTCTTCGGCAAGAAGATTCTGGTCTGACCACAGCTCTTCTGGGCCTATCCCATATTCTCCTTCTAGGAAGAGTTCTGCAATGAGTTGTGCTGCTCCTTCGCTGAGGATCTCAGTGGGCTTGTTTGTGGTGGTGAAGGCAAACTCTCTCAGAAATGCCTGTTCTTTGTCGTCACTACTTGGTGTAGGCATGCACTCTCTCTTCCGTTTGTTTGGATTGCTAGTGTCTCTGCGGGTGGCATGGACTGTCTCTGCAAATGGCATGGACTGCAATGTCTGGTCTACTTCTTTGAGCCAAGTGCTCTCGTCACTCGTGCTAGTGCTCGCTGGGTTGGCGACCACTTGTCGTCGAATATTGATCAAGTCTTTGATAAAGCATGACGTGGTGTGTGTGTGAGTCTGAGTGAGTCTCGACGAGGCTTAATATCTTGTTAGGCTAGACAAATCTCAGAAGGACTCGGGCAGACTAAGTGCGAGAGTGGTCTTGAGATGATGGCAAAAGGAATATTAAGCCTAGCGCTACTGGTACATCTGGGAGTCCTTATATACATTACAGTACTTGAGCACGGACCATGGGCTGCGCAATGCTGTGGACTGCGGATGAGTAAGACTGGAAGGAGATGACTCAGGATGACTAGGGAAGTGGGATGACTCGATAGCTGCGCACTGTGCAGCATGACGGGGGAGATAAGGGATGTGGGAAGGATAAGATAAGAAAATGAATGGTCCTTTGGGTGACGTCTGCAACAGAAAGCCAGGTCCTCTGCCCGTCTTGCTAATTCCAATCTGAGGCATGCCCTCAGATCTCTAACTACTCTGCTGCAGGTGGGGAGTGATTCTTTGAGGTCAAAAAATCTAGCCTCTCTATCAGACAGGCAGTGCAGTGCACTCAAGTCTCCTCTCAAGGACTTGGTGGATCTGAAACCACCTAACTTCTTATCCATAGACTATTTCACGGATGTGAATAATCGGGGCAGGTGGCTTGTTGATGAATTTAGCAGTCGCCTTGAGATTCATAAGCTCCTTGGCAGGGATGAAGATTCTGTCAAGGCTTACTGCACATCACTCGAACAGGCACTCATTGAGTGCCAGCTTGAGCCTAATTGTGTATATACCAGTAGTGATGGTGCCATGCACATGAAAGCAGATACACGTAAGCAGTCTGTATATTCATCCTGGGTTTACCAGAGCAATACGCTTATCTACAAAACTTGTCAGCCTGTCAGAAAAGTGACAAGTGATGATTTGGAGCTTATTGGATTGTGTATGTCCATCCAAAAAGCTATCGTGCAAGATGGAGCTATATCTATCATGTGCTTTCTTGACTCGATGAATGCAATCAATTGCATTATCGATTGCAACCCCCACTCTATGCAGTCACATTCTATTGCCCTATGCACTTCACTGTGTGCTGTTAGGCTAGACGAATCTCAGAAGGACTCGGGCAGACTAAGTGCAAGAGTGGTCTTGAGATGATGGCAAAAGGAATATTAAGCCTAGCATTACTGGTACATCTGGGAGTCCTTATATACACTACAGTACTTGAGCACGGACCATGGGCTGCGCAATGCTGTGGACTGCGGATGAGTAAGACTGGAAGGAGATGACTCAGAATGACTAGGGAAGTGGGATGACTCGATGGCTGCATGCTGTGCAGCATGACGGGGAAGATAAGGGATGTGGGAAAGATAAGATAGGAAAATGAATGGTCCTTTGAGCGACGTCTGTAGCATGTGCTTGGTTCTCTCAATCCAAGTTGCACCAGATTACCTTCTGGCATGTCCCTTCCTCCTGGAAGTAGGCTATTCAGGTCAAAGCACATAACTCTGCATGTGAGCTCAATATTCCTGTGGGACTTCACCTCCTCTATACCACAGATGCACTCCAGAAGGGGGCAGATGATGACATGCATACCTCTTGGTTCTATGATTCAGAAATCAAGAAATACATTAGCGCCTCCATGTTTTGGTTTCATGATGTAGGAAAGCCAGAATCCTATGAGTGCCTGCTTCATAAAAGAACGGGCTTTATGAAATTAGTGATAGGCAATGAGTTGTTCGCTCATTGCTGTTGCGTTGCTTGCAGATACGCGCCGATCAGTGCATATCAAGTGTGGTTTAATTTCATTGAGAGCAATGAATGCTCTTGCAGATGTGGGCCTGAAGACTCCATCCATGTTATGACTCTGTGCCGCAACTGGAACAGGCCAGCTGAATGCCAGTATGACGCCTTCATGTGCTCCTGGTTCGTCAAGTACCTAATGTCTAATAAGGCAGTGGGTGCCTTCATTCCGGATCCGGGGGGCAGGTAACTGCCCTTCCGCAGTGGAGGATACTCAGGTTATGGCTCCTTGTAGAGCCTTTGCATGGAAGTAACTGCAACTGGCCTTTGGACTGGGGGATCTAGAGCATCAATTCAGTGGGGTGTTTGATGAAAGCAAACACCAAGCTTCATTGTGATTCACAAACTCTGCAACACTTGTTTGTTATGGGCCTTTTTGGACCCTTTGCATGGAATTGACCACATCTGGCTCCTAGGAGCTGAGGAACACAGGCTGAGCAGGCAAGTGCACATGAGCATGTGCCTAAATGGCACGTGCATGGGCAGAAGACAGCAGGGTTAGTGCACCCTCCATGTATATCCCCTCAGTCTGGTATTATTTGGACTAGTTGTATTTATCGTAGGTACCCTTGTGTATTTACAAGCAGACTGCCATCGAACACCACTATATAAATTGTTGATTTAAAAAAAAAAAAATAATACAGGAAAGCCAGAGTCCTATAAATGCCCCCTCTATAAGAGGATGGGCTTCATGAAGTTGGTAATGGGCAATGAGCTGTTCACTTGTTGCTATCACATTGCATGCGGACACATGCCGATCAATGCATATTGAGCATGGTTTAATTTTGTTGAAAGCAATGAATACTCCTGCAGACGAGGGCCTGAAGACTCTGTCCATGTCATAACCCTGTGCCATAACTGGAACAGGCCAAATGAATGCCAGTATAATGCCTTTGTGCATTCCTGGTTCGTTAAGCATCTAACATCAAACAAGGCAGCAGATGCTTTTATCCCAGATCCAGGGGGCAGGTAACTGCCCTTTTATAGTGGGAGATCTTCCAGGTTATGGCTCCTTGTAGAGCCTTTGCATGGAAGTAACTGCAACTGGCCTTTGGACTGGGGGACTCAGAGCATCAAGTCAGTGTAGTGTTTGATGAAAGCAGACATCGAGCTTCATTGCACATTGCATATTCTGCAACATCTGTCATTACAGGCCCTCTTGAACCCTTTACATGGAAGTGACTACATTTGGCTCTTAGGCCTGGGGAACATTGACTTAGCAAACAAGTTAGCATGGGCATGAGCATGAGTGGCCCAGGCATAGACAGGAGACAACAGAGTTAGTGTGCTCTTTATATTTATCTCTTCAGTCTGGCTTCGATCAGACTTGTTGTATTTATCATAGATACCTTCATATATATACAAGTAGACTGCTACTGAGCACTGCTATAAAAATTGTTGATTTTTTTAAAAAAAAAAAGTGTTATTATAGTTATTCCTTTTCATGTTCATGTCTTAGCTGGTACTACATGTTCTTTCCTTTTGGATGGTTTGTCACCTCAGATGGTTTTCCTTGGTGCTTCAGATCACTTTACAGAAATGGTGTATTTCAGAGTATGGGATGATCTACATCTGATATCAAAGTGAGTCTGTTTCAGCTATATGGGTTGCAATTTAGCACCTCCTAGTTGGATCCTTTGACAAAACCCTCTTTGTCAGAGCTTTCTTCATCCTTGTCTTCTTCGTCCTTTCCTTTCCTTTCCTTCTTCTTCTTTCACTTCTCTGACTTAGGATTTTCCTTTCTTCTTCTTCTTGCAGTTCCATGCATAATGTCCCTTCAAGCCACAGTTGAAACATGTAATGTTTGCTGCTCCTTTTCACAGTTCTGGACACTTTCATGAAAGGTGCCCTGGCTTATTGCAATTGAAGCAATTGTTGCTTCATACTTTGTTGACTTCCATTGCCTGTCCTGTTCCTTGGTTTGGATTTCCAGGCTTGCACTGATTGCTTGTGAATTCTCCTCTCATTATATTCCTGTATTCATCGATGTTCTATCCAATCACTCAAACTGTCTTGATATACTCATCTCCATCTGTTGGGAGTGCAGAGATTGAGTGTACTGCTTCTGCTGTCCTCCAGTTTAAGCTCTTTTCAAGTAAGAAATGAGAGGCTGTTCCCATCATTCCTGCCTTCCCTGTGAGATCTACAAATTTATCCAGGAATTCATCAATGGGTCAGTTTTCCTGTCTGATATTGAATAGCTTGCTTCTTACTTGTGACAGTGACATGACATTGCTGAATCATGTCTCTATCTCAGTTATGAAGTCAGCCTATGTGCTTTGGTTGGTAGTGGTGTCAATCTTCTTTGATGCCTAGTAGGCTCCTAGTCTGTCAGTCATTCTGGACAGGACCATCCTGATCTTCTATATGTCTATAAGGTCTCTATGTGCAATTATATAGAGTTTCGTCTTCTTCCAAATGTCAAAGGCTGTTCAATCTCCTGTGAAGGATTTTGGGTTAGCAATGATTCTCTTGTATTCTATCATCATCCTTTGGAGAGTTTTTTCATCATTGTCTTGGTCTTGGTTCTCCTGTTCCTGGGTCTGTTGCACTTGGGTCTATTGCACTTGTACTTGGGCTTGCTATTTTTGAAGCTGTTTCTGTCTTCATTCCTCTCTTTGTTCTTTCCAGTAGTCTAGATCGACTCCTGTGATTCTACAGGCCTGTTTAAAATCAGCCCACTCTGTAGTGGTTGGTCCATTTGTCTTTGGTAATCCTTTTTACTCCCTCTACTGATAGTATTCATTCCAGTCACTATTGCTTACTTTCACCATAGTGGTGTAATTCCTTCCTTATGCTGTGCTTTGGCAGATTGGTCCTCTAAAGAGGTTTAGTAGTTTCATTTCTGTATGTCTCTGACTTTGGTGTCATTCTTGCTGGCTCTGTTGTATGCTCTGTGCATCATGCCCACTCTGTATCAGTATATCTTCTTCCTGCATTTAGCAGTTATAGTTTTCAATCTGTTGTCACCTGAAGTTTTAGGCTTGTGTTCATTCTTCTCTTGTTTTCTTGTAGATAGGTTCATCCTCTTCTTTAGCAAGAAGATTCTGGTCTGACCACAGCTCTTCTGTGCTTATCCCATATTCTCCTTCTAGAAAAAGTTCTGCAATGAGTTGTGCTGCTCCTTCACTGAGGATCTCAGTAGGTTCATCTGCAGTAATAAAGGCAAACTCTCTCAGAAATGCCTGTTCTTCATTGTCACTACTTAGTGTAGGTGTGTGCTCTCTCTTTCATTTGTTTGGATTGCTAGTATCTCTGCGGGTGGCGTGGACTGTCTCTGTGAATGGCATGGACTGCAATGTCTGGTCAACTTCTCTAAGCCAAGTGCTCTCGTTGCTCATGCTAGTGCTCACTGGGTTGGCAATCGCTTATTGTTGAATATTGATCAGGTCTTTGATAAAGTGTAATGTAGTGTGTATGAGTCTGAGCAAGTCTTGATGAGGCTTAATATCTTATTAGGCTAGACAAATCTCAAAAGGACTCAGGCAGACTAAGTGCAAGAGTAGTCTTGAGATGATGGCAAAAGGAATATTAAGCCTAGTACTACTGGTACATCTGGGAGTCCTTATATATGTTACAGTACTCGAGCATGGACCATGGGCTATGCAATGCTGTGGACTGCAGATGAGTAAGACTGGAAGAAGATGACTCAGGATGACTAGGAAAGTGAAATGACTCAATAGCTGTGTGTTGCACAGCATGATGGAGGAGATAAGGGATATGGGAAAGATAAGGTAAGAAATTGAATGGTCCTTCAGGCAGTGTCTATAATACCTTACTTACTTCTTTTAGATCATCATCTTATCTCTTCTCATATGTATTCTATATCTGCTTTTGAATATATGCTAGTCTAATTCTTTTGAGTGATCTGTGAGTGTTTGACATCAATCTCTAGATATATTTATACTTTTTTTTGAATTGCAATAATGCATACTCAATGCATTGCTATCAATTGAGTGCTCATCAACCCTGAGTTTTTTTCCTTATAACTGCCTTGCCCTGACATTTCTGCTGAAATTTTTCATGAAAACAATTCATCCTGCATCCATACATGCAGCTTCAACACCAGTGGAATGATGCTGATGTTGCTACTCAACTCCTCTTTGGTGCTATAAAAAACAGTGATCTCCAGAAAACTATTGAAGGCCTCCCTCCTTCAGGACCTATTTATAAGTCTATGCCTGCCACTCTTCTCAGTGTCTCTTCTCATACCTTCCTCAGTTTGAAAGGCTCAAAGGACATGCATATAGCTACTCCCCACTGTTACAGACATTGCCCAAAGGACCATTCAATTTCTTATCTTATCTTTTCCATATTTCTTATCTTCCCCATCACACTGTGCAGTGCGCAGCTATCGAGTCATCTCACTTTCCTAGTTATCCTGAGTCATCTCCTTCCAGCCTTACTCATCTGCAGTCCATAGCATTGCGCAGCCCATGGTGTGTGCTCGAGTACTGTAATGTATATAAGGACTCCCAGATGTACCGGTAGCGCTAGGCTTAATATTCCTTTTGCCATCATCTAAAGACCACTCTTGCACTTAGTCTGCCCGAGTCCTTCTGAGATTTGTCTAGCCTAACAAGATATTAAGCCTTGTCGAGACTCACTCAGACTCACACACACACCACATCATGCTTTATCAAAGACTTGATCAATATTCGATGACAAGCGGTCACCAACCCAGCGAGCACTAGCACGAGCGACGAGAGCACTTGGCTCAAAGAAGTAGACCAGACATTGCAGTCCATGCCATTTGCAGAGACAGTCCATGCCACCCGCAGAGACACTAGCAATCCAAACAAATGGAAGAGAGAGTGCATGCCTACACCAAGTAGTGATGACAAAGAACAGGCATTTCTGAGAGAGTTTGCCTTCACCACTACAAACAAGCCCACTGAGATCCTCAGCGAAGGAGCAGCACAACTCATTGCAGAACTCTTCCTAGAAGGAGAATATGGGATAGGCCCAGAAGAGCTGTGGTCAGACCAGAATCTTCTTGCCGAAGAAGAGGACGAACCTATCCGCAAGAAAATGAGAGAAGAACGAACACAAGCCCGAGACTTTAGGCAACAACAGATCGAGAACTATAATCGCTGAACACAGGAGAAAGACATACTGATACAAAGAGGGCATGATGCATGCACAGAGCATACGACAGAACCAACGAGAACGACACCAGAGTCAAGGACACACAGGAACGAAACCGCCGAACCCCTTCAGAGGACCAATCCGCCGAAGCACTGCATAAGGAAAGAATCGCACCACAGTGGCGAAAGTAAGCAACAACGACTGGGACGAATACTATCGGTGGAGGGAGCGAAAAGGATTACCAAAGACAAACAGACCGACCGCCGCAGAGTGGGCCGATTTTGAACAAGCTTGTAGAATCGCAGGAGTCGACCTAGACTACTGGAAAGAACAGAGAGAGGAGCAAAGACAGAAACAGCTCCAAGAACAGCAAGCCCAAATACAAGCACAGCAGACCCAAGAACAACAGATCCAGGAACAGGAAGACCAAGACTAAGAGAACAATGAAGAAATCCCCCAAAGGATGACAACAGAATACAAGGGAATCATCACCAATCCGAAATCCTTTACAGGAGATCGAATATCCTTCAACATTTGATGGAGGAAGATGAAGCTTTACATAACTGCACATGAAGACCTCACAGATACACAGAAGATCGGAGCGGTCCTGTCCAGAATGACCGATGGACCAGGAGCCCACTGGGCGTCAAAGAAGATTGACACCACTACCAACTAAAGCATATGGGCTGACTTCATAACTGAGATAGAGATACAATTCAGCAATGTCATATCACCATCACAAGCAGGAAGCAAACTATTCAATATCAGATAGGGAAACTGACCCATCGACGAATTTCTGGATGAATTCGTAGACCTCACAGGGAAAGCAGGAATGACAGGAACAGCCCCTCATTTCCTACTTGAGAAGAGCTTAAACTGAAGGACAGCAGAAGCCATACACTCGATCTCCACACTCCCAATGGATGGAGATGAATATATCAAAACAGTTCGAGCGATTGGATGAAACATCGATAAACACAGGAATGTGATGAGAGGAGAATTCACAAGCAATTAGTGCAAGCCTGGAAACCCAAGCTGAGGAGCAGGACAGGCCATGGAAGTTGACAAAGTACAAAGCAACAACTGCTTCAACTGCAATAAACCAGGACACCTCTCACAAAACTGCTCAGAATCACAAAAAGGAGCAACAAATGTCACATGTTTCAATTGTGGCTTAAAGGGACACTATGCATGGAACTGCAAGAAGAAGAAGAAAGGAAAATCCTGAGTCAGAGAAGTGAAAGAAGAAGAAGGAGAGGAAAGGAAAGGACGAAGAAGACAAGGATGAAGAAAGCTCTGACAAAGAGGGTTTTGTCAAAGGGTCCAACTAGGAGGTGCTAAATCATGACCCATACAACTGAAACAGACTTGCTTCGATACTGGATGTAGATCATCCCATACTCTGAAATACACCATTCCTGCCAAGCGATCTGAAGCACCAAGGAAAACCATCCGAGGGGACAAACTGCCAAAGAAGAAAGAACTCGCAGTACCAGCTAGGATACAAATGCGAAAAGGAATAACAACGATAATACTAGAAGTCGATAGTGGAGCAGATAGAACCTGCATCAACACCGTGATAGTAGCAAAAACAGGACTGAAGACACGACAAATCAAGAAAATTCCAATCATAAATGCAGACAGATTACCCAACTGCCAGAAAACAGCAGACTGAGTAGCGGAGGTCCACATCAACATTAAAGGATACAAGGAGCACATGGAAGCTATTGTATTCGATATTGGAAAGACCGACATGCTACTAGGACATGACTGGCTTGTCTACCACAACCCAATGATCAAATGGAGGACAGGAGAAGTTGTCTTTGACAGATGCCCTAAAACATGCAAAATAAACCACCAGATGATTAAGATACAGAAGATGGCTGAACCAGTGAAAACTACAGCTAGCAACAAGATAGGAACCCAGATACCCCTATATCTGATCAGATTCAAACACCTCTTCAAGGAGAAGAACTTCAATCGTTTACCAGACTACAAAGAATGGGACCACGAAATAAACTTAACAAAAGATGCACCCAAAATGATACCAAGCAAGGTCTATCCAATGATACAGAAGGAACTAGAGGAACTGGATGCCTTTGTTGAAGAAGGATTGAGAACAGGAAAAATACGCCCATCGAAATCACCTTATGCAGTGCCCTGCTTCTTTCGTAACAAGAAGGACGGAAGCAAATAACTCATCCAAGACTACCAGGAAATAAACAAATATATGGTCAAGGACAAGTTCCCACTACCACGCATTAGCGAGCTCCTTGATGTACTACAAGGAGCAAAGTACTTTAGCAAGATCAATATTATTTGGAGATACAATAACATGCACATCTGGAAAGGGGATGAATGGAAGGCAGCCTTCCTAACAGTAAGAGGGCTCTTCGAACCGACAGTTATGTACTTTGGGCAGTGCAATGCACCAGACACTTTTAGCTGAATGATGGCAAGCCTCTTCTAAGACCAAATACGAAGAAGAGTATGCATAATCTATATGGACAATATCATAATCATTGGACGAACACGAGAGGAACTCCAAAAGAACACTATAGAAGTCATGGAAATACTGAACAAGAATGACTTGTTCATCAAAGGACTGAAATGCATCTGGGAATCATCAAAAGTCCCAGTACTAGGATACATTATAGGAGAAGGGAAAGTAGAAATGGAACCAGAGAAGATCACAGCTGTACAATCCTGGCCAACCCCAAAGACAAAGAAAGAACTACAAAAGTTCTTGGGATTCACAAACTTCTACCAATGATTCATCAAGGGACATGCAAAAGTTGCTAAACCCCTGATGGAGCTGACTAGAAACAAAACATTCCAGTGGACAGACAAGCAACAGGATGCTTTCAAAGAGCTAATTCGACATATAACCTCAGCACCCATTCTAGCACTACTACAAATAGAAGGAAAATTCTGAGTTGAAATGGACACCTCAGGATATGCCATTAGAGCAGTACTATCACAATAGCAGAAAGGACTATGGCACCCAATTGCATTCATTTCGAGATGCATGACTCCAGCAGAGCAAAACTATGAAATCTATGACAAGGAACTTCTTGCGATAATGGTTGCACTAAAGACATGGAGACAATACCTCCTTGAAGCTTGAGAGAAGTTCGAAATATTGACAGATCACAAAAACCTATCATATTTCCAGAAGCCACATGTTACAGACGCCGCCCAAAGGACTATTCATTTTTCTTATCTTATCTTTCCCACATCCCTTATCTCCCCCATCATGCTGCGCAGCGCGCAGCCATCGAGTCATCCCACTTCCCTAGTCATCCTGAGTCATCTCCTTCCAGTCTTACTCATCCGCAGTCCACAGCATTGCGCAGCCCATGGCCCGTGCTCGAGTACTGTAATGTATATAAGGACTCCCAGATGTACCAGTAGCGCTAGGCTTAATATTCCTTTTGCCATCATCTCAAGACCACTCTCGCACTTAGTCTGCCCGAGTCCTTCTGAGATTCGTCTAGCCTAACACCACAGTAACTCAATTCGAGACAGATCAGCTGGTACCTGAAGTTACAGGAATATGACTATGAACTATGACATGTACCAGGAAAGGCCAATGGAAAAGCAGATATTCTGTCACAGATAGCAGGATATGAAGAAAACCTAGCAGAGAAGGACAATATACAAATGATCAAAGAAGCAGCATTCATTCGACATCTGGAAGAGAATAATGAATGAGACTTCAAATTTATAATGTTCAAGAATGAACACCCATGAAAAGAAGAAGCAGAAAATAACGAGACAATACAAACAAGAGGAATCACAATGATCGAATCCTCAAGGATAGAACAAATTCAACAATGCATATGAAGAGAGATGATCATAACAACAGGGCTGAAGGAAAAACCACACTGGTTTACAAAAGAAGACCACATCATATACATAGGAGGAAAAATCTATGTTCCTCCAGACAACAAACTGAAGGAAGACATCATGTTTGAACACTATGACACACCTATTGGAGGACACCTAGGACAATACCGCATGCACGAGCTCATAAACCACACCTATTAGTGGCCATCAATGTTAATGGATATCAAGAAGTATGTCAATGGATGCGAAACGTGTCAGTGAAACAAAATCATCTGACAAAAGAAACATGCACCCCTACACCTGCACGAGGTCTCACAGCAACCATGGGAAGATATCGGAGTAGATCTCATAGGACCGCTACCCAGCTCGAACAGCTTTAATGCCATCGCTGTAGTTACAGACTGCCTAACCAAGATGATCCACCTGGTTCCTATAAAGACCGAACTCACAGTAGAAGGTCTTACATGACTATATCGAGACAATATGTGGCAACTCCACAGAATCCTATAAAAGATCATCAGTAACTGAGGACTCCAATTCATAGTGCAATTCATAACAGCACTTCTAAAATTACTTGGAACAAAACAAAACCTATCAATGGCTTACCACCCATAGACAAATGGATAGGCAGAGCGATCCCATCAGAAAATGGAAGCCTTCCTCAAAAGCTTCACAAACAACTTAGAGGATGATTGGGCAGAATGGATAGCAATCGCAGAATACCAATACAATGACAAGGCACATCAGGGAACAAAGGAGACACCGTTCTACCTCAACTATGGAATGCACCCCTGGAAGGGAGAACCACAGATGACAGAAGGGAATAACCCAGCAGCAAAGGACTTCGTTAAAAGAATGAACCAAATACAGAAAGAAGCAAATGCTGCACTGCAGTATGCACAAACATGAGCCAAAGACAATTATGATGCAAGGCAAAGACCAGCCCATGAATACAAGAAAAGAGATAGAGTATGGCTAGAAGCCATCAATATCACAGTCAATCGACCATCAAAGAAGTTATTGGCACTCTGATATGGACCGTTCAAGGTGGTTGAAAAGAAAGGAGCCTTGGCATATCGCCTGGAACTCCCAGCATCATGGCAGCTGATATACCCTGTGTTCAATGAAACACTGCTCATACCCTATAAAGGACCCCATTTCAAGATACAAGAGCGACCATCGCTGCCACCCTCTGAAATCATATGATGAAGAAGAGTATGAGATAGAAGAGATCCTGAAAAGGAAGAAATAAGGGAGGGGAATGCTATTCCTGGTCAAATGGAAAGGATACGGACATGAAGAGAATACATAGATCAAAGAGAAAGAACTGGAGAATGCACAGCAAGCTCTAGACCACTTTCTAAAGAAGACTGTGAACCAGGATAAAAGAATCATAACAAGAGGGAAGAAGACCAAAAATCACACATCATGACCACCAACACCCCCATCAGCATCGACAGCAGCGATGACAGCCATGCACCTACCCCCAACTACCCAAATGACCATGAGAATCTAGCAAGGATTCTCAACAGCAGTGACTACATGGACCCCCTCACCATTACACTTGGCATGTACATGCACTATGTTATGACTGTCCACATGCACCTCTGGACTGGACGAACCCCTGATGGGACCGGCCCCACTGCAGCTGAATGTATCGCGCTTCACGAAGCAATAGAGATACTTTGCACAGAAAACCGGCAACTTAAACTCCTCGCCACCACACTCTTCCACATTTGCGCCTATAATGAAGAGCTCATTCATATATGGGCCCTATGTGCTGCGACTGCCTGGGAGACCAATACTGGGTGGGGACAGCTGGACTAAGTCTTTTCGCAAGGACGTGAATCTACAGAGAGGGTGATGTTACAGATGTCACCCAAAGGACCATTCATTTTCTTATCTTATCCTTCCCACATCCCTTATCTCCCCCGTCATGCTGTGCAGCGCACAGCCATCGAGTCATCCCACTTCCCTAGTCATCCTGAGTCATCTCCTTCCAGTCTTACTCATCCGCAGTCCACAGCATTGCGCAGCCCATGGTCCATGCTCGAGTACTGTAATGTATATAAGGACTCCCAGATGTACCGGTAGCGCTAGGCTTAATATTCCTTTTGCCATCATCAAGACCACTCTCGCACTTAGTCTGCCCAAGTCCTTCTGAGATTCATCTAGCCTAACACTTTCAACCATTTGATGAACCTGGCAATGGGCTCAACACAGGCCATTGTTTCAGCTGCACCCTCCGGAGTGGTGCAGAACTGACCATTGATCCAGATGCAAGCTTTACACTGCATCTGGCATAGCTGCTTCATCAGTGTGACATTACACATACTGTTGAAGTTCCAGAGTAGACAGCCATATGTCATGATAGGACATGTGCACAACAAGTAAAGAATGCACTTCTGTTGGGGGGATAAGCCCTGAACAGAATTGCCCAACATCTAAAAGGCCCTAGCAGTAGTCAGTGCCTTCATTGCATAAAAACGGACATGTTTTCTAAAGGATAGGCATGCATCCAAGAAGAACCCAAGATATCTCCAGACATCCTTGGGCTGTAAAGGGGTATTGCCCATGAACAGGGCAAATCCCAGGTCAATATAAGGACAGGGATCCTTACTATTGTGCAAGAAGTACTGCAGTTCAGTTTTGTTATATTTGACAATAAGACCAAAGTCTATGAAGAGGTTATACACAGATGCATATGCCTTCTGGAGCTTCGGAACATTGTCTAGGATGGACTTGGACTGAGCGATGATCAGCCCATCATCCACAAATGACATGATGGTTGGCAGATCACCAACCTTCTAGTATATTTTCAGCACTGGTGTCAAATACAAGGCAGACAGTATGGGGGATAAAGCTGAGCCTTGGCTAATACCAATGTCAGCATCAAACTCAGGTGAGACGGCACTATGCTAGGCATAAGAAGTTTTATGCCCAATGAGATAAGACTCAAAGAATCTTGACACTTGACATGCAAAGCCCCCATTGCTCACCTCTTCCTGCAATGCCCACTTGTCAATAAGTATAAACAATCCTCCTCATCGTTGTCATCATTCTACACCAGCATCAACTGGGCCAATCTCGTATCAAGTTGCATACCTGAGTTCTAAACACTCTTGAGCACTTCTGTTTCTTATATCATGAAAATCAGCTGAAAATCAACTGATCTATTAGAGGTTTTCAATGAGCGATGACCCGCTCAACATTGTCAGCAGCGGTGGCCCTCCACCACTCAACCTGCACCACGGATGGCTGTTTGCTGGCCCATCCTGCTCCCCCGCTCCTCCTCCCCCTGCGGGGAATGCGAGCCTTCTCTTCCAAGGTGGCAATGGTTTCATGGATACCGATGACACCAACCCTTCTAATGCAGGAGGACTCACCAGACTCTCTGCCCCCCCCTCTCCATCAATTCTGTCTACTGAGGCAGCTTATAATGACAACAGTATCAGCATCGTGATCTTCCCTGAAGGAGACTGGTTCCTCCATAGTGAAGCTAAGCCTGCAGCTGAATCTCTTGCTGCTCTCAAGGCTTGGATGGTTGGCTCATACTCTGTCTCAATCCCAGCAGAATATCAGTATGCTATTGCTGAGGGCATCGCCACTCTGGTTAGCAGTGCCGGCGATGTCAACATGTTCTCCGTCTCTATGCTTGACAGGCTACAGCACCCCTTTGAAAGGTGTTTGCAAGAAATTGTCAATGCTCACCTCCCCTCTCGTGGGAAGGCAACTTGGTTCGCTGACCCTCATACCTCCCCTTCTGGTACTGTACACCCAGAAGACTCTCACTCGAACATGGGTGCTTGCCCTCTGAGACTGCCTCAGAATCTGAACCGCTCTCCTCCACCACAACTGCAGTCTCGTTCCCAAACTCCAGGTCATAGGCCACCCCCTCCTGTCAATAGGGCCACTCGCTCTGCTGCTGGCAAGCGCTCCTATGTGCAAGCCTTGGCCCAACTAGCCAATACCCCACTAAAGCTATTATAGCTCTGGCAAAGACCTTCCCGCACCTCCCCATGGAGAAGATCATCTCCTTGCAAAAGGACTGGAGAGTCTTCCAGACCACCCAAGAAGAAGGCAAAGTCCACCTCTCATAGCCCATCCCAATGTAATGTCAGGGTGACCTTTACTATCCCTGCAGACAACACTTCTATTGCCACTGGAACTCTTCTCTCTGCCTTCAATCGAGGGCTGACCACTGGCAAATCCTGGATCTGATGCGAATCCATTCAGGATCATTCTGCCTCCTCGTTCTCTTGCCTGATGATGAAGGTGGCATCTCCTAAGGATCTTGGCATTCTGTATGAGGCTACTCTCCAGTGTGCTCCGGCTGGGTCTACTATCGAGCTCACTATTCCTATGAGCATTTCCTATGTGAAACTGCATAATGTACCATACTTTACTGCTGATGGAAGTGTTATTATGGCCCGGCAAGCATATGAGATCCAAGGGCTGGTTGGCATAGTGGTAAATGCAGTCAGGTAGTCCTTTGCTTGTGGCAATCCAAAAAGCTGTGGGTTCTAGTCCTGGAGGTGGCATCTTCAGATTTGCATTCAGAAGTGTCCAGAGCTGGTTCCACGTGACATGGGCAGGAAGTATCATGACTCTGTGACAATTGTTCCTATGAGGGAGGTGACTTGGTCATGTGACTAAGCAACTGGCATATGATATAAGCTGGATTATGCATCACACATGTGACTTACCCTACTATATGGGTCAAGTGTCACATGATCCTAACTCATGTGACCAGGTTTCTCTTGGCATGGATGGCCTTGGGATGTAAGTGCCGAACAATGCCTTAATCTGGCAGACCATATGTGATCCCCGATTTCAAAGCGTAGGGGCCGAAAGGATAAGGGACCATACCAGGAATCGGGCTAATAACCATCCGATGGCGTTTGAGCCAACAGGGTACCTGGTACCATGTGAGCTGCCTGAAGTAGGGGTCCATGGAGGTTAGTCACCACAGTACGTCACCTGCTTAAGTTGGTGGAAGTAGATCCAGACCCGTTCAGTAAGGGTAACCTTGCTGTGATATCGGATGCCAGTCTGGCAGGCACGTGGCAAGACAGAGACCTTGGACAGATGGGGATCCACATGCATGATGCATCTGCAAACCATCTGCTGGGGGACGGGAAGGCAGGACTGGGGGTTGTGCCCCTGACACCACTGGGCCATAGCAAGGCTGGACAGTCTCCAGTCCTTGGCTCGAGAGACCTAACTCCTCTGTCAGTGGTCCCTGGGATAATACACCCAGGTAACTACTTAAGTTGAATCTGAAGTGTGAAACTCCCAGGTAATGGGCCACCTCTATAGCACAATGGAGGGTCAGGCCTGAAGCTGGGGTAAGCCGCCTCTCCTGCAAGGGGGGGGGCTAAACTTCGGATTGGATTGCGTATGTCAATCCAAAAGGCTATCGCACAGGATGGAGCTACATCCATCGTGTGCTTCCTTGACTTGATGAATGCAATCAATTGCATCGTCGATTGCAACCCCCATTCTGTGCAGTTGCATTCTATTGCATTGTGCGCTTCATTGCATGCTTGGTTTGCCCAATCCGAGCTGCACCAGATTACATTCTGGCACATCCCTTCCTCCTAGAAATGGGCTATTCAAGTCAAAGCACACGAGTCAGTGCATGGCCTTGACATCCCTCAGGGACTTCATCCCTTTTATACCACTGACGCACTCTGCAAGGAGGCGGATGATGAAATGCACACCTCTTGGTTCCATGAATCTGGAATCAAGAAATACATTGGCGCTTCCACATTCCGTTTTCATGACATGGGGAAACCAGAATCCTATGAGTGCCTGCTTCATAAAAGAACAGGCTTCATGAAGTTGGTGACAGGCAATGAGCTATTTGCTTGCTGCTGTCACATCACATGTGGATATGCACCGATCAATGTGTATCAAGTGCAGTTCAACTTTGTTGAGAGCGATGAATGCTCTTGCAGACATGGGCCTGAGGACTCTGTCCACATTATGACTCTGTGCTGTAACTGGGACAGACCAACTGAATGCCAGTATGATACCTTTGTGCATTCCTGGTTCATTAAGTACCTAACATTGAATAAGGCAGCAGGTGCTTTTATCCTAGACCCGGGGGGCGGGTAACTGCCCCTTTGCAGCAGGGGATACTTAGGGTTATGGCTCCACATGGGGCCTTTGCGCAGAAGTAACCACAGCCAGCCTTCAGGCTGGGGGACCTAGAGCATCAAATCAGTAGGGTGTTGGACGAAAGCTAACACCAAGCTTGATTGCATATTGCAGACCCATGACACCTGTCATTATAGGCCCTTTTGGACCCTTTACATGGAATTGACCACATCTGGCTCCTAGGAGCTGGGGGACGCAGGTCTAGCAAGCAAGTTAGTGTGAGCACGAGCCCAAGCAGCTTGGGCGCGGACACGAGAGAACAGGGTTATTGTGCCCTCTATGTATATCTCCTCAGTCTGGTTTTGGTCAGACTAGTTGTATTTATTGTAGGTACCTTCATGTATTTACAAGCGGACTGCTACCAAGCAGTGCTTTATAAATTGCTGATTTAAAAAAAAAAAAAAAAAAAAAAAAAAAACAAGCATATGAGATCCTCAGAGACTCTTTGTTCTTAGATCTCATCACTCTTGTTGGAGTGCCGCACATCATGCGCAACTCCAAGAATTCTGATACTGCAACTGTTTGGTTCAATATCGAGGACACATCAACTGGCCAGAACATCAAGACTCTGAACAACTGTATGGTTATGTTCTGGAAGTGGTGATGCCAGTTCCATGCCACTCTCTCATCGCTGGGAGTTCCTCTCTGTGAACACTGTTGGCATTTGGGACACTCTGCTTTGAAGTGTAACCAACAATCCCTCCAATGCCCAATCTGTGGAGAATCCCATAGAAAGGAGCACTACCACATGCTCACGTCTTGCTGCAAAGCAAGACCCAAGGCTAACTCTCCTCGTGAGGCAACTCTAGCAGGCCAACCCTGCCTGCATGCTCTGAAGTATCTTAGCTGTGGCAAAGACTATTCCACTGACAACCAGAAGTGTGCCTTCTGGAAGAACTGTTTTGATCCCAAGTGGATCAAACAACATTATCAGTTGGTATGTGATCGAGTACAATCAGGTCCCAAACATTCTAATGCCTCCCCGCAGCATAATGCAGAGGCTGATGCATCATGAGTGACACCTCCAGTGGATCAGCCCCAGCTATTGTCCCTGGGTCAGGCAGGCGCTCATTGATCTCTTCATTTCATATTTTCTCTCAAAATGTCAATAGAAAATATGTACATATGGACATTCTCCTCTCCACTTTGGGAGAGGACTATGATATCTTGTTTTTCCAAGAGCCTGCTTGGAACCTGTTAAGACAAGCCCCATCAGTGTACAGCACCGATGGCGAGCCAGTAATTGGAGGTTCTAGTCATCCCAACTGGACTTGTATCGTCTGCCGCTCATCTTATGAGGATCCTCCTGATGTGATGGCATATGTTCACAACCGCTTACATTGGCTGCATCCTTCTCTTAGACGCGATCTTGTTGATAGTCATGACATCATGATTATCAGCTTCTCCACTCTGGGAGAGCCCCTGTTCCTCACAAACACCTACTCTGATGTAGATGGAAGTGCTATTCATTTGCTGCATAATTGTGTGGAAAGACCTGATTTTCCCAACCTAACCTATCTGGGGGGATTTCAACTGTCATTATGAACTCTGGAATAGAGTCCATACTTCACAGTGTATACGGGGAGAGATGCTATGTAATGCAGCACTCAACCTCAGTCTTGACTAGATGGAGCCATCTAATCATGGCCCAACCTTTATTTCACATAATTTGGAGCTGCGGCCCTCTATTATCGATTTGATGTTCACCTCCATCGATGTGGCCAGCACTGGTCATTCATGATGACCTAAGATTGACATTGGACCACTGTCTATTGTCGCTCTCCTTAGATATTCCATTACTGGACTTTTCTAATCCATGCCAGACTCTCCCAAAGGACAGTGTGCCTGAGTTTATCTCTGACATTGCTAGCAATCTGCTTGGTATGGACTTGGTGCCAATCAAGTCACTATATGATTTAGAGAGCATTCTTCAGACACTCTCCAGATCAGTTGATCATGCTTGGGATCTCCACTCTAAGGAGTGCAAGCTATCAAAGCAGAGCAAAGGCTGGTGGAATCAGCATTGTTCGGAAACTTTGGACACCTTCAGGCAGACCTGGTCTGAGGCTGACCATCACATCTGGTGGTGAGCTATTAAGGATGCTAAACACACCTTCTTTGATCAGTGAATTAAGGAAGTTGCTGAAAAGTCACGACATCCATGGGACCTAGCTGCATGGACAAAGCAAAGGCTGCTTCCAGCCTACAATGCTATCTCCTTTCAGGGACAACCTTGTAACTCTATCAAGTCGCTGTGGAATGCACTCGATAAATCTTATAACGCTGTGTCTGACTGACCAGTCAATCTAGATAAGCTTAATGATCTCAAGCCCCATCCAAGTCAGGACTGGGTCCCGTTCTCTGCTGCAGAACTCCGAGAGTCCTTGGAGCCATGCAGCAATACCTCCACTCCAGGACTGATCATTTGTCCTGGAGCTATGTCAAGCAGCTGGTGAAATTTCCTCACTTGGCTGATTTCATCCTGAACATTGCTAATGCATGTCTGGAACTAGGCCACTAGCTCTCTTTTTTTTTTTTTTTATCAACAATTTATATAGTGGTGCTTGGTGGCAGTCCACTTGTAAGTACATGAGCATACCTACGATCAATACAACTAGTCCAAATGATATCAGACTGAGGGGATATACATAGAGGGTGCACTAACCGTGTGTTAAAACTAGGTACAGGGAACACTCTGGACGAGCCTAGAACCTAGAAGTCCTGAGTGAGAATACTTGTAATTGAGTTATGTACAAGTACTTGCCTAGAAGTCCTGAGTGAGAACACTGGGGACTTCAAGGCGCTCTGTGCTACCTATATATACATGTAGAAGGCTGTGTGCGCAGCCATAGGCTACGCATTGCTGCAGGCACAGCTGTAGGCTGTGCACTGCTGCGGACACAGCCATTTACTGCACATTACTGCACGCACAGCTTGTGCTGTGCATTGCTGCAGATGCAGCCACAGGCTGCACATTGCTGCGCACACAGCCATAGGCTGTGTGCATTGCTAGGCGCATAGCCTGGGTCCTGTCCTATGCACAAGTCCGGACAGGAGGGGCATTTCTAACACCTCCCCTGACCTGAACTGTCTAAACTATGTACCTACAAGTCCCATTTTCTGTCTACAGAATTCCACCTTTGGTACAGTAAATGGTTTGGTTAACAAGTCTGCAACTTGTTCAGTTCCTGGAATAAACTCAGGCCATATCCTCTTCTGCTCCACTGTATCCCTAAGCCAGAAGTATCACAAATCCAGCTGTTTCATATGCCCATAATGCTCTGGATTCTTTGTGACACTCAGTGCAGACTGATTGTCAATCTTGATGTTTAAAACTAGGCACAGGGAACACTCTGGACGAGCCTTAGAACCTAGAAGTCCTGAGTGAGAACACTGGGGACTTCAAGGCGCTCTGTGCTACCTATATATACGTGTAGAAGGCTGTGTGCGCAGCCATAGGCTGCGCATTGCTGTGGGCACAGCTGTAGGCTGTGCACTGCTGCGGACACAGCCTTTTACTGCGCATTACTGCGCGCACAGCTTGTGCTGTGCATTGCTGCGGACGCAGCCACAGGCTGCGCATTGCTGCGCACACAGCCATAGGCTGTGTGCATTGCTAGGCGCATAGCCTGGGTCCTGTCCTATGCACAAGTCCGGACAGGAGGGGCATTTCTAACACCTCCCCCTGACCTGAACTGTCTAAACTATGTACCTACAAGTCCCATTTTCTGTCTACAGAATTCAACCTTTGGTACAGTAAGTGGTTTGGTTAACAAGTCTGCAACTTGTTCAGTTCCTGGAATAAACTCAGGCCATATCCTCTTCTGCTCCACTGTATCCCTAAGCCAGAAGTATCGCAAATCCAGCTGTTTCATACGCCCATGATGCTCTGGATTCTTTGTGACACTCAGTGCAGACTGATTGTCAATCTTGAGTGGTGATGGTTGCAACACAGGGTATCCCATCTCCTGCATAATATTGCGCATCCATAAGATCTCCTTTCCAGCTTCAACTGCAGCAATGTACTCCGCTTCAGTAGTGGAAAGCGTGACAAAAGGCTGCAGTTTGGATGACCATCCAATAGCTCCACCACCAAGAATTGTTACATATCCACCAGTAGAGCGTCCAGAGTCCGGGCAATCACCATGGGAAGCATCACAGAATGAGGTAAACATCTCTGGACCAAGATCTCCAGAGTATGTCAACTTGAGGTCCAAAGTCCCTTTGCAGTATCTCAGCAAATGCTTGACTGCATTCCAATGCTGTGGACCAGGATTCGAGTTGAAGCGTCCTAGGCATGACACAGCAGCTGCTATGTCCGGTCTGGTCATAGTGGCCAAATACTGGAGTGATCCAACAGCACTGAGGTATGGGATGTTCTGCATAAAGTCCGCTTCCTCTGAAGTCTGAGGTGCCATTGCTTTGGAAAGGTTAAGACCTGTCATCATAGGAGTTTTGACAGGCTTGCAATCTGCCATCCCATAGCACTCCAGTGTGTTTAAGATGTACTGCTTCTGGGAGAGCGCAATGGTCTGCTTCTGCCTATCCCTAATAATCTCCACACCCAACAAGAAGGTGCTTGGTCCCAAATCCCTGATCTTGAAGTGCCTAGACAGCTCTGCAACCACTTTGTCAATGGCAGCAGTGTTCTTTGAAGCCAATGTGATGTCATCAATGTAAATGGGAACAATGACCTTTACCTCCCCTTGACATAGAGGTAGATAGAGCGGTCAGATTCGAGTCGTTTGAATCCCATAGACAATAAGACGGAGTGTAGCTTCTTGTTCCACTGTCTGGCAGACTGTTTAAGACCATAAAGCGATTTGTAGAGTTTGCAGACTTGGTTTGGACCACCTTGGTGAAACCCCTCTGGTTGAACCATATAAATCTCCTCCTCCAAATCACCATTAGGAAAGGCAGAGGTAACATCCACAGAACGAAGTTCCATGTCCTCAATACCAGCCATGGCTAGGATAAGTCTCAAAGCAGCAGGGCGAAATGTGGGGGCAAAGACTTCAGTATAGTCAATGCCAGGTCTCTGACTGAAACCTTTAGCAACACATCGAGCTTTGTAGCGCTCAATCGAGCCATCTGCATTGCGTTTAACCTTGAAAACCCATCCACAACCAATAGCCTTCTTTCCTGGAGGCAAGTCCACAATCTCCCATGTCCCATGTCCCATAAGAGACATAATCTCTTCATTACACGCTTCCTGCCACTTGTGAGCATCCGGACATTGCATAGCTTGCTTGTATGTACTCGGATTGGCACCCTCAGCTAGACCAGCAAATTGGACATCCACAAAACCAGCCTCTTCATCAGGATTAGGATCAGGATTCTCATGGATTGAGTCATCCGAATCAGAATCATCTCGAACTGGTGGAGGAGCAGGTCTGATGACCCACCAATTACCAGGTGGTTTGACATTTCTGACTGGTTTCCTGACAGCAATGGGCGGAGTTTTGGGAAGAGGTGGTGGGGTTGGTACTCTGTGTCTAACAGGAGGTGTGTGGGGCAGGTTATCATCCTGGTGAATAGCAGGAGGTGTTCTAGGACGAAGATTTGGACTCTGTGGAGGGGTAGGCTCTGGATCAGGAGCAGAGGGAGCTGTTTGCACAATAGGATTTGGTGCATCAAAGCCTCCCCCTAACTCCAGCACAGCTGAATCTTGGGAAACTGGTTGCAAGGCAGGTGGATCCAAAGGAAGGATAAGTGAAGGTTGAGTGCTGTAATGTTTCTGAGAGGTACCAGGGAAGTATCTCTCGTCAAATTCAGCCCTCTCTGCGATAATGGTCTTCTTGGTAGTAGGATTGTAAAACTTCCAACCCTTATAACCATCAGGATAGCCAATAAAGACGCATTTCTGGTAGTGTGGTTGCAGTTTCTTCCTCTGATCCTTCTGCACAAAGACATATGCAGTGCATCCCCAGATTCTGAGATGACTGACATCTGGTTTCTTCCCAAACCAAGCCTGATAAGGTGTAGTCCCAGACAGAGCAGAAGTAGGTACTCTGTTCCAAATGTGCACCATAGAAGCAAGACCATCTCCCCAGAATGAAGCAGGCAGCTTGGATTCAGATAGCATAGCAGTTAACTCTTCTGCCATAGTCCTATTAGCTCTTTCTGCAACTCCATTCTGTTGAGGCCTATTCCTGACAGTATGTCTCCGGATAATGCCACAATCATTGGTAAATTTGATAAAGGCATTAGACATGTACTCTCCACCCTTGTCATCCTGTAAAGCTTTGATCTTTAGGCCAAGTTGGTTTTCAGCATAGGCCTTAAACTGTCTAAAGGCATCAAATGCATCACTCTTCTGTTTAAGGGGTATCACCACTCTGAATCTGGTACAATCATCAATGAGAGTAATCCAATACTTGAATCCAGAGTGGGATTTAACAGGAAGAGGGCCATAAAGATCAGAATGGACGAGTTCTAGGGGTTGAGAAGCATGACTGTCTGAGGAGGGGAATGGGTTTGAAGACATTTTGCCTGCAAGACATGGTTCACAGATGGGGTCTGGCTTGTCCGAGGTTTTGAGATCCAATCCAGTTACCAAGTTATCCTTGGCCATCAGTTTGACAGTGTCATAACTGAAATGAGCCAATCTCCTATGCCATAAGCTAAGGTCCAAAGGAAGTGTACTAGCAAGGTTTGCAAACTCCGAAATTGCCTCTGTTACACCATCCAACTGAGCAGTATTGTTGGGAGTGATGTGAGCAGAGAAGAGTGTCCTGTTAAGTGATTTGGAATGAAAGTCTATGCAGGAATCATCAATGACAATCCTGAAAGCTTTGTGTTTGGAGAGATATAGACAGGACAATAGATTGTTTCGGAGTTCTGGCACATGCAAAACCCTGGTAAACTCTACAGATTGGGCTGGCTTGCCTCTAATGACTGGATTAAAAATCACAGTCCCAACTCCAGCTGAATAAATAATGGAACTATCTGCCAACTTGATTGGAATCTTGAGGGGGGTATAGTTTCTGACCCAATGTTTATGAGGGGTCATATGAGAAGTGGCCCCTGTGTCTGCGATCCAATCAAAGTCAGCATCCAGTTGGAGTGGATGAGAGAGTTTGGCACTTGCATTGCCTGCAAATTCAGTTACTTCGGACTCTGTAGCCTTGTTGGCTTGCTCCTGCCCTTTGGTCTTTTGCCTAGCCACCTTTTGAGCCTCCTTGTAAAGTTGGCAATTCCTCCAGAAGTGATCAAGACCACAGAATCCGCATGTTTTGTCCTTTTTCTGTGATGTATTGGAGTTTGAGTTCTTCTATTTAGATGAATTGGAGGAATGGGAGGTGTTAAACAGAAAAGATGTCCTGACTGGGGATTGAACCCAGGACCTCCTGGACATATACCAGTAGCTCTACCACTGAGCTATCAGGCCTGATGGATCAACTTAGAAGTTGTATTTACAACCACCTCATCCTATATACCTTCACCCTAAGACACTATTTGGTCTAGGTTCTTCAGTATCTTTGATATTAGTGGAGACAACAATGTGCCTGAATACACACAATCTAACAGGAGGAAGTGGTAGCTTTTAAGGCAGACTCTGCAGCATCAGCAGATCTTCTAGTCCTTTGAATCTCTTCAGTGACAAAGGCTTGTTTGATAGTGTCTTTGTCAAGCTTGTCATGAAGAAGAAGGGAGGAGACAAAAGAGTTGTACTCTTCAGGAAGAGCTCTGATCAAGGCCATGGAAGCAAGTTCACTATCCAGGCTAGATAGAGTGAAGTCTGCTGGGCGAAGATTTTGGATTTTGACCAGACAGTCCTCAACTCTGTTCATAAGGGATTGCAGAGTTTCATCCTCTTTCTTTCTGATAGAGAAGAGATCATCATATGTTAGAAATGCCCCTCCTGTCCGGACTTGTGCATAGGACAGGACCCAGGCTATGTGCCTAGCAATGCACACAGCCTATAGCTGTGTGTGCAGCAATACACAGCACAAGCTGTGCACGCAGTAATGCGCAGTAAATGGCTGTGTCCGCAGCAGTGCACAGCTTACAGCTGTGCCTGCAGCAATGCGCAGCCTATGGCTGCGCACACAGCCTTCTACATGTATATATAGGTAGCACAGAGCGCCTTGAAGTCCCCAGTGTTCTCACTCAGGACTTCTAGGCAAGTACTTGTACATAACTCAATTACAAGTATTCTCACTCAGGACTTCTAGGTTCTAAGGCTCGTCCAGAGTGTTCCCTGTGCCTCGTTTTAACATCATAGGCATTGAACCTGGAGCCAGGCTTCTTTTGAAGATGGACCTTTTCCAAAGCAGCCCACATCTTCACAGGATCATCTTTAATCCCATGGAAATGAATTCTTTGTTCCTGCTCCACTATAAGGTAGAGCTGGCCAGCTGCTTTGTCTGACTTTAGGTCCCATGCTTCAGTAGAAGTGGAGTCTACTGGTCTTGGATTTGAACCAGAGACAATCCTCCAAAGGCCACAAGCTCTGAGCCAAGCCTCCATTTCTCCAGACCAAGTAGGATAGTTGGTGGAGTTGAGTTTGGTGAATGAAGGCATGGAGGTAGAGGAAGACATGATGGCAAGATGCTAGAGGCAGGGAGATGGCAAAGGGATAGAGGCAAGGAGATGGAATGGAATGGAATGATGGCAGGTTGGGAATACAACCACAATCCTCTTGCTTGGGCAGGGTTCCACAACAGAGAGAGAGACTGTGCTACTGGCCTTGCCCTTAGGAGAGTGTGTGTCAAGAAAGGTCTAGCTACTGAAGTGCCCTTGGTCTACTTAAGTAAAGTAAAAAGGCTATCTATTGAGCACCCAGTTGTCAGCACAAAGGCCTAACTCCAGAGTCACAGGAATGACTACCTGGTTTTCTACTGGTGGAGTAAAGACTGCTTCAAATGAAGACCAGTCCCAACAGTTGGTGCTCCTAACTACTAAACTTAGACACACACCCTATAAGGACAGTGAACTCCAGGCTAGTATAGTCAAGGAAGGGGAAAAATGGAAGGAAATCCGGACTCTTGGTGTATGTCTGATAAGGCTGTTAGAGGCCGGGGCCCATAACCTGTTAAAACTAGGTACAGGGAACACTCTGGACGAGCCTTAGAACCTAGAAGTCCTGAGTGAGAATACTTGTAATTGAGTTATGTACAAGTACTTGCCTAGAAGTCCTGAGTGAGAACACTGGGGACTTCAAGGCGCTCTGTGCCGCTTCTCTTTCCGCAACGCCCATTTGTAAACAAGTGTAAATAACCCTCCTCATCATCGTTTTCGTTCTACACCAACATCAACTGGGCTGATCGTGTATCAAGTTGCAAACCCGAGTTCTTAATACTCTTGAGCCCTTCTGTTTCTCATATCGTGAAAATCGGCTGAAAATCAACCGGTATACTAGAGGTTTTTGATGAGCGACGACCCGCTCAACATCGTCGGTGGCGGCGGTCATGCACCGCTCAACCCGCACCCAGGACAGCCCACTGCTAGCCCATCCCGCTCCCCTGCTCCTCCTCCCCCCACAGGGAATGCGAGCCTTCTCTTCCAAGGTGGCGACGGTCTCATGGACACCGATGACATCAACCCTTCGAACGCAGGAGGGCCTACCGTACCCTCTGCCCCCCCCTCTCCGTCGATTCTGTCCACTGAGGCAGCGTACAACGACAATGCCATCAGCATCGCGATCTTCCCCGAAGGGGATCAGTTCCT
This sequence comes from Macrocybe gigantea, assembly GCA_011319805.1. NCBI lineage: Eukaryota > Fungi > Basidiomycota > Agaricomycetes > Agaricales > Callistosporiaceae > Macrocybe > Macrocybe gigantea. Next base: position 38,981 of record SJRY01000156.1, read on the forward strand.
TCACGGTGAAGCCAAGGCTGCAGCCGAATCTCTCGCCGCCCTCAAGGCTTGGATCTTGAAGGTTGGCTCCTCCTCCATCTCCATTCCAGCGGGATACCAGTACGCCATCGCCGAGGGCATTGCAACTTTGGTCAGCAGTGCAGGCGACGTTAATATGTTCTCCGTCTCCACGCTTGACGGACCCCAGCACCCCCTGGGCAGGCGCCTGCAAGAAATTGTCAATGCCCACCTCCCCTCTCGTGGAAAGGCGACTCGTTTCACCGACCCTCACACCTCTCCCTCTGGCACTGTACGTCCAGAGGACTCCCGCTCGAACATGGGTGCTCGTCCCCTGAGACCGCCTCGGAACCCGAACCGCCCCCCTCTGCCACAGCCGCGGTCCCACTCCCGAACTCCGGGTCGCGGTCCGCCCCCTCCTGTCAATAGGGCTACCCGCCCTGCTGCTGGCAAGCGCTCATATTTTTTTTTTTTTTTTTTAAATCAACAATTTATATAGCAGTGCATGATGGCAGTCCGCTTGTAAATACACACCAGTACCTACTATAAATATGACAAGTCCGATCCAAACCAGACTGAAGGAGAGTACATAGAGGGCTACAATGCCCTCTATGTACTCTCCTTCAGTATCAGATGCGTGCATGACAGGTAGAGGATGCGCTTCTGTTGAGGGGATAAGCCTCGGACAGAGTTGCCTAACATCTGAAAGGCTCTAGCCGTAGTCAGGGCCTTTGTGGCGTAGAAATGAACGTGCTCCTTAAATGAGAGGCGTGTGTCCAAGAAGAAGCCAAGGTATCGCCAGACATCCTTGGGTCGAAGAGGGGTATTGCCCGTAAACAGAGCAAATCCCAAGTCAATAGACGGACGAGGGTCTGCACTATTGCGCGAAAAATGCTGTAGTTCAGTTTTGTTGTGTTCTACAACAAGGCCAAAGTCAGTGAAGAGGTTGTGCACAAGTGCGTACGCCCTCTGCAGTTTCGGGACATTGTCCGCTGTGGATTTGGACTGAGCAATAATCAGTCCATCATCGACGAATGACATGATAACTGGCATGTCACCAGCTTTCTGATATAATTTCAGCACCGGCGCTAAATAAAGCGCTGACAATACTGGAGAGAGAGCAGAGCCTTGACCAACCCCAACGTCGGCGTCGAACTCTGGAGAAGTAGCACTGCGCCAGGCATAGGAAGTCTTATGCCCAATGAGATACGATTCAAAGAACTTTGACACTTGTCGTGCAAAGCCTCCGTGTTGAAGAATCTTCACTAACATACGGTGGTTGAGTGAAGGGAAATATTGAGCAACATCAAAGGCGATGACACTCGTTTTGAAGCCCCTAGACCATCCTTGGCAGATAATGTGGGTAAGGAAGACTCCGGCATCCTCAGTTGATTATGAACTCCATCCCAGAGTTCATAATGACAATTGAAGTCCCCTCCAAGATAAATCAAGTTGGGGAAATCGGAACATTCCGCACAATCATGCAGGAGATGGATGGTGCTAGCATCCACATCAGAGTATGCGTTAGCGAGAAAGAGAGGCTCGCCAGGGGTGGCAAAGCTAACAATCATAAGATCGCGACTATCAACTAGGTCACGACGAAGGGATGGATGCAGGCGACGAAGCCTGTTATGTACATAGGCCATAACCCGAGGAAGGTCCTCGAGAGATGATCAGTGGACAATGCAGGTCCAGTCTGGATGAGTGGGACCACCAATCACTGCCTCGCCCTCAACATTGAGGGCAGACGGAGCGTGTCTTATGAGATTCCAAGTGGGTTCTTGGAAAAACAGAATATCATAATCCCTCCCGAGAGTAGAGAGGAGCATGTCCATGTGTACATATTTTCTATTTACATTCTGAGAGAAAATATGAAAAGAAGAAATCAATGAGTGTCCCCTTGAACCAGGGACCACAGCCGAGGCTGCACTACCTGAGGAGACACTCATGATGCGTCGGCCTCCGCATTACGCTGCGGGGAGGCATTAGGATAGTTGTTACCTGATCGTTTATGATCACGTACCAGCTTATAGTGTTCCTTGATCCAATCTGGATCAAAGCGATTTTTCCAGAAGGGACACTTCTGGTCATCAGTGGAGTGGTCTCGGCTGCAGCTGAGGCACTTAGGAGGATGAGGGCAGGGCTGGCCTGCTGGCGTGGCCTCACAAGGAGGGTTGGCCTTGGGTCGTGCCTTGCAGCAGGACGCCAGGGTGCGGTGATGTTCTTTTCTGTGGAATTCCCCACAAAGCGGGCAGCGAAGGGACTGCTGGTTGCACTTAAGAGCTGAGTGCCCCCAGCGCCAACAACGTTCACAGAGAGGAACTCCCGGCGAAGATAGAGCAGCCTTGAATCGGCAGCGCCAGTTCCTGACCATAATGGTGCAATTGTCCAGAGCTTTAACGTTCTGGCCAGTTGACGTGTCTTCAATGTTGAACCAGACGGTTGCAGTATCGGAATTTTTAGAGTTGCGCATAACACACGGAACTCCAACGAGGGTGATGAGATCCGAGGACGAAGAATCTCGGAGAATCTCATAAGCTTGTCAAGCAGTGATAATACTGCCATCAGCATTGAAGTAGGGTATGTCGAGCAGTTTCAAATAGGAAACGCTCGTCGGAATGGTGAGCTCGACAGTAGAACCTGCCGGAGCACAGCGGAGGGCAGCCTCACGCAAAATGCTGAGGTCCTTCGGAGAAGCCACCCTCGTCATCAAGCAGGAGAACGAGGAGGCGGAGTGATCCTGGATGGATTCGCAGCGAATCCAGGACTTGCCAGTAGTCAACGCCCTATTAAGGGCATTCAGGAGAGCTCCAGCAGCAATGGAATCGTTGTCACCTGGGAAAGAGTAACTGACCTGGACATTACGCCGGGACGGTCCATGAGAGGTGGACTTCGCCTTCTTCTTGGGCGGTCCTGATGACTCCCCGGTTGCTTCCTTTTGCAAGGAGACAATCTTCTCAGCAGGGAGGTGCGGAAATGTTTTTGCCAGAGCTACAATAGCTTCGGCGGGAGTATTGGCCGGTTGGGCCAAGGCTTGCATATAAGAGCGCTTGCCGAAAGATGGGCGAGTAGCCCTATTGACCGGGGGGGGTGGTCCACGTCCAGGGGTCCAGGAACAAGATCGCATGTGAGAGGGTGGAGGAGGGCGGTTCGGGTTCTGAGCCGGTCTCAGGGGAGGAGCGCCCTGATTTGAACGAGAGTCCTCCGGTCGCACAGTACCAGAAGGAGAGTGGTGAGTGGCAGGGTCAGCAAAGCGGGTTGACTTCCGTGAGTGGGAAGGTGCGCGTTCACAATACTCTGCAAGCGCGCACCGAGTTGATGCTGAGGTCCCTCCAATGTAGGGACGGAGAACATGTTAACATCGCCAGCGGTAGCAACAAGTGCTGCAATACCCTCAGCAATGGCATACTGATAGCCTGCCGGGATGGAGACAGGAGCTTTGCCAACTTTGAGGATCCAGTCCTTAATGGCAGCGAGAGATTCAGTAGCGGCCTTCGCTTCACCGTGAAGGAACCGATGCCCTTCTGGAAAGATCGCATTACCGATAGAATTGTCATTATAAGCTGCCTCCGTGGACAGCATCGACAGAGATGGAGGAACGGGGGGTTCGGTAGACCCAGTCTGATTCGAGGGGCTGGCGTCGTCGCTATCCCAATAGCATTGTCATTGTATGCTGCCTCAGTGGACAGCATCAACGGAGAGGGGGGCACAGTGGGTTCAGCAGACCCGCCAGTGTTAGAAGGGCTGGCATCGTCGGTGTCCATAAGGCCATCGCCGCCTTGGAAGAGGAGGCTCCTGTCTCCCGAGCGAGCTGGGGGTGGAGCAGGGGATCGAGAAGGACCAGAGGGGGTCCGACCCGGGTGGGGATTTAGTGGTGGAGGTCCACCGCCGCCGACAATATTGAGCGGATCGTCGCTCATCGAAAAACTCTAATAAATCGGTGGATTTTCAGCCGATTTTCGCGATTTTAAGAACGGGAGTGCTCAGGGATATAGGTATCCGGATCTGCAACCTGATCAAAGATTGTCCCAAGTGTCGTCACCGTAGAACGAGGAGTGCGATTTGTGAGAGTTGTTTACAGTTGTTTACAAGTGGGGTTGTGGAAAGAGAAGTGTTGACGGACGCGGGTCCTTGCTATTGTGCGGACAACCTTGTAACTCTATCAAGTCGCAGTGGAATGCACTCGATAAATCTTATAACGCTATGTCTGACTGACCAGTCAATCTGGATAAGCTTAATGATCTCGAGCCCCATCCAATTCAGGACTGGATCCTGTTTTCTGCTGCAGAACTCTGAGAGTCCTTGGAGCCATGCAGCAATACCTCTGCTCCAGGACTAGACCACCTGTCCTGGGGCCACGTTAAGCAGCTTGTGAAATTCCCTCACCTGGCTGATTTCATCTTGAACATTGCTAATGCATGTTTGGAATTGGGCCATTGGCCCTCCTACTTCAAGCAGAGCCTGTTGGTACTTATTCCAAAACCTGGCAACCCTGCATACGACACTCCAAAAGCCTTTCGTCCGATTGTGCTTTTGAATACTCTCGGCAAACTCATCGAAAAAATGCTGGTGTGGTGCATGCAGTACGAAGCGACCAAATATGCTGTCTTCGATCCGAAGCAGTTCAGTGGCATCCGGCAGAACTCTACAGAGGATGCTGGTGTCTTTCTAACCCATATTATCTGGCAAGGCTAGCTAAAGGGTCTCAAGACGAGCGTCATCGCTTTCGATGTGGCTCAATATTTTCCCTCTCTTAATCATCGGATGTTGGTGAGGATACTTCAACATGGAGGCTTTGCACGTCAAGTGTCTAAGTTCTTCGAGTCCTACCTCATTGGGCATAAAACTTCCTATGCCTGGCGTAGTGCCATCTCACCAGAGTTTGATGCCAATGTTGGTATCAGCCAAGGCTCTGCTCTGTCTCCGGTACTGTCAGCCCTGTACTTGGCACCAGTACTGAAAATATACCAGAAGGTTGACAATATGCCGACCATCATGTCATTTGTGGATGACGGACTGATTATCGCTCAGTCCAAAGGATGTGTAGAGATACCTTGGTTCTTTCTAGATGCGCGCCTATCCTTTAAGGAACACGTCCACTTCTATGCGACGAAAGCACTGACTACTGCTAGGGCTTTCCAGATGTTGGGCAATTCTGTGCGAGGGCTATCCCCTCAATGGAAGCGCATCCTTTACCTGTCATGTGCGCATCCTATTGCGACGTATGGCTGTTTGCTATGGAACTTCAATGGTATGCGTAATGTTGCACTAATGAAGCAGTTATGCCAGATGCAGCGTAAGGCTTGCATTTGGATTAATGGTCAGTTCTGCACCACTCCGGAGGGTGCAGCTGAAACCATGGCCTGTGTTGAACCTATCGCTGGGTTCATCAAGCGTCTGAAAGTCGGGTCCTCTGCCTGGCTGGCCAACTCCAACATGAGGCATGCCCTCAGAGCTTTGACCACCCCACCTGCGGTGGGGGGTGATCCTTCGAGGTCAAAGAACTTGACCTCCCTCTCAGACAGGCAGTGTACTGTGCTCAAGTCCCCTCTCAAGGATTTGGTGGACCTTAAACCACCTAACTTTTTATCCACGGACTATTTTGCAGATGCGAATAATCTGGGCAGGTGGCTCGTTGACCAGTTCAGCAACCGCCTTGAGATCCATAAGCTTCTTGGTAGAGACGAAGACTCTGTCAAGGCATATCACACATCACTTGAACAAGCACTCGCTGAGTGCCAGCTTGAGCCCAACTGTGTATCACGAGTAGTGATAGCGCCGTGCCCATGAAAGCTGATACACGCAGACAGTCAGTGTATTCATCCCAGGTCTACCGAGGCAATACACTTGTCTTCGAAACTCATCAGCCTGTTGGTAAAGCGACAAGCGATGATTCTGAGCTAATTGGATTGTGTATGTCGATCCAGAAGGCTATCGCACAGGATGGAGCCACATCCATCATGTGCTTCCTTGACTCGATGAATGCAATCAATCACATCGTCGACTGTAACCCTCACTCTGTGCAGTCGCATTCTATTGCACTGTGCACCTTATTGCAGGCTGGGTTTGCCCAGTCCGAGCTGCACCAGATTACACTCTGGCACGTCCCCTCTTCTTGGAAGTGGGCTATTCAAGTTGACGCACACAAGTCCATGCATGGCCTCGACATACCTCAGGGACTTCGTCCCTTGTTCACCACGGACGCACTCCATAAGGAGGCGGACGATGAAATGCATGCCTCTTGGTTCCATGACTCTGGAGTCAAGAAATATATTGGTGCATCCACGTTTCGGTTTCACGATGCCAGAAAGCCCGAATCCTACAAGTGCCCGCTTCGTAAAAGAATGGGGTTCATGAAATTGGTGACAGCAATGAGCTTTTTGCCTGCTGCTGTCGCATCGCATGTGGACACACACCGATCAATGCATATCGGGTGCAGTTTAACTTTGTCGAGAGCGATGAATGCTCCTGCGGGCGGGGTCCTGAGGACTCTGTTCATGTTATGACCCTGTGCCATAATTGGGACAGGCCAGCCAAACGCCAGTATGACGCCTTTGTGCGTTCCTAGTTCGTTAAGTACCTAGTGTCCAATAAGGCAGTGGGTGCTTTTATCCCGGATCCGGGGGGCGGGTAACCACGTCCTCATAGCGGGGATGCTAAGGGTTATGGCTCTTTGCAGGGCCTTTGCGCGGAAGTAACCACAGCCGGCCCTTGGGCTGGGGGACCCATAGCACCTATTCATCATGGTGCTTGACGAAAGCGAACACCGAGCTTCATTGCACAATGCATGCTCTGCAACACCTGTTGTTATGGGCCCTCTGGGACCCTTTACGTGGAATTGACCACGTCTGGCTCCTAGGAGCTGGGGGACGTGGGCCGAGCAGGTGAGCCAGCACAAACGCATGCCCAAGAGGCACGTGTACGGACAGGAGACAGCAGGGTGAATATGTTCAGCTGGCCTGTTCCAGTTGCGGCACAGAGTCATAACGTGGATGGAGTCTTCAGGCCCACATCCACAAGAGCATTCATTGCTCTCAATGAAATTAAACCACACTTGATACGCACTGATCAGCGCGTATCTGCAAGCAATGCAATAGCAATGAGCAAACAACTCATTGCCTATCACCAATTTCATGAAGCCCATTCTTTTACGAAGCGGGTGCTCATAGGATTCTGGCTTTCCCACATCATAAAACCGAAACATGGAGGTGCTAATGTATTTCTTGATTCCTGAATCATGGAACCAAGAGGTATGCATGTCATCATCCGCCTCCTTCTGGAGTGCTCTGTGGTATAGAGAGGACGAGGTCCCAGAGGAACATTGAGCTCACGTGCAGAGTCGTGTGCTCCAATCTGAATAGCCCACTTCCATTGGGAAGGGATGTGCCAGAATGTAATCTGGTGCAGCTTGGATTGAGAGAACCAAGTGTGCAGTGAAGTGCACAGAGCAATAGGATGCGACTGCACAGAGTGGGGGTTGCAATCAATAATGTGATTGATGCATTCATCAAGTCAAGAAAGCATACAATGGATGTAGCTCCATCTTGTGTGATAGCTTTTTGGATGGACATACACAGTCCAATAAGCTCTGAATCATCACTTGTTGCTTTTCTGACAGCTGACAAGTTTTGTAGATAAGCATATTGCGCCGGTAAACCTGGGACGAATATACAGACTGCTTAAGTGTATCTGCTTTCATGGGCATGGCACCATCACTTACTGGTATATACACAATTAGGCTCAAGCTGGCATTCAACTAGTGCCTGTTCAAGTGATGTGCAATAAGCCTTGACAGAATCTTCATTCCTGCCAAGGAGCTTATAGATCTCAAGGCAACTGCTGAATTCATCAATAAGCTGCCTGCCCAGATTATTTGCTTAAAAAGTTAGATGGTTTAAGTGATAAAACTAGGCACAGGGAACACTCTGGACGAGCCTTAGAACCTAGAAGTCCTGAGTGAGAACACTAGTAATTGAGTTATGTACAAGTACTTGCCTAGAAGTCCTGAGTGAGAACACTGGGACTTCAAGGCGCTCTGTGCTACCTATATATACGTGTAGAAGGCTGTGTGCGCAGCCATAGGCTGCGCATTGCTGCGGGCACAGCTGTAGGCTGTGCACTGCTGCGGACACAGCCATTTACTGCACATTACTGCACGCACAGCTTGTGCTGTGCATTGCTGCAGATGCAGCCACAGCTGCACATTGCTGCGCACACAGCCATAGGCTGTGTGCATTGCTAGGCGCATAGCCTGGGTCCTGTCCTATGCACAAGTCCGGACAGGAGGGGCATTTCTAACATTAAGGTCCACCAAGTCCTTGAGGGGAGACTTGAGCACACTGCACTGCCTGTCTGATAGAGAGGCCAAGTTCTTTGACTTTGAAGGATCACCCCCACCTGTGGCAGGGTGGTTAAAGATCTAAGGCATGCCTCAGGTTGGAGTTAGCAAGACAGGCAGAGGACCCGACTTTCAAATGCTTGATGAACCCAGCGATAGGCTCGAACTAAGCAATGATCAGCCCTCATCTACAATGACATGATGGTCAGCATATCTCCAGCCTTCTAGTATATTTTCAGAACTGGTGCCAAGGACAAGGCCGATAGTATGGGGGATAGAGCTGAGCCTTGGCCAATACCAATGTCAGCATCAAACTCAGTGAGACAGCACTATGCCAAGCATATGCATTTTATACCTGATAAGATAGGACTCGAAGAACCTCAACACTTGACATGCGAAGCCTCCATGTTATAATATCCTCACAACATATGATGGTTGAGTGAGGGGAAATATTGAGCAACATCGAATGTGATGACACTCATCTTGAGACCCTTTAGCCAGCCTTGCCAGATGATATGGGTCAAGAAAACCCCAACATCCTCTGTGGAGTTCTGCTGGTGCTGCCGAACTGCTTCGGATTGAAGACAGCAAAATTTGGTTGCTTCATATTGCATATGTCACACTAGCATTTTCTCAACGAGCTTGCCGAGAGTATTCAAAGCACAATCAGCCGAAAGGCCTTTGGGATATCATATGCAGGTTTTGCCTGGTTTCGGGATGATCATGTACAGACTCTGCTTGAAGTAAGAGGGTCAGTGGCGAGGCTGGTTGGCATAGCGGTAAATGCAGTCAGGTAGTCCTGTGGATGTGGCAATCCACGAAGCTGCAGATTCTAGTCCTAGAGGTTGTTAGGCTAGACAAATCTCAGAAGGACTTGGGCAGACTAAGTGTGAGAGTGGTCTTGAGATGATGGCAAAAAGAATATTAAGCTTAGCACTACTGGTACATCTGGAGTCCCACCTCTTTCCGCAATGCCCATTTGTAAATAAGTGTAAACAACTCACCTTCATCGTCCTCATCGCTCTACACCGTCATCGACTGAGCCGATCTTTATCAAGTTGCAGACCCAAGTTCCCCAAACTTGAGCACTTTTATCTCTTATATCGAAAATCGGCTGAAAAATCAACCAACCTATTAGAGTTTTCTATGAGCGATGACCGCTCAATATCGTCAGTGGCGGCGGTCATGCACCACTCAACCTGCACCCA
>SJRY01000157.1:0-18025 GCA_011319805.1 Macrocybe gigantea
TGACCATCTCCCAGAAAGCAGTCCCAACGTCAATAGAGAAGAACCGATGAAGGATACTGATCAGCGCGATCCATCTTGTCGAATGGTCGTCAATGGACTAACCAATAAAACCGGACTAGGACATTAGCATCCCTCACTCTAATCTACGCCAGAAAAGATCTCTGAACACACCTGCAAACGCACGAAGGGCATAGAACTCTTCTCGCATGCCAATCAGAAGTGATGGGCTGAACGGCACGTCCAATAGAGCACTGTCGGACGCTCCAGTCGAGGCATCGACCTTGTCAGATCGGGGATATGTTGCCCGGGAGGCTCCTTTTCGGTGAGTTTCCTCTGGTGTTGCCCGAAATTTTATATCCAGGTGTTAATGGGAGATTCAAATTTCAGGGCCAGAGTGGAGAGCCCAGAAGGATGGGAGCCATCACAAGGTCTCCGCATCTGAACGACATAACGTGCCCTTGAACGACAGTTAGCGGAAATAGGGCATCTGTGCATGAGTCATCGCTCGCTGGAGGAGAAGTCCGGAGAGAAATGCAAGAAACAAGATTGAATGTGAGCATTGGAAATCTGTCTAAACGTCAGACGAATGAACAGTCGAAAAGCAATATTAATCACTCATGCTACCTCGCGGTACCAATGTAACGATAGGTTAAACGCGACCAACCTTATACTACCATCAGAGGATTCAAGCCGTAATCAAGTTGTCCGCGACTGATCCATTGGGTGATAGATGTGTGCTGGAATTATGGATGTTAGCAGGCCTGAAAACGGGCCTGGATGGAAGTGAAGGGACACACTATGTTGGATGGTGTAAGGGCCATGATCTTCATAGCGCTATTCTCCGCTATTCTGTCAAAGGCAGAGGAAGGGGCTCGGACCCCTACTTGATGTCCTAGTACATCAATCGGTGACCGTCTCTCGAGACATCCAGTCCAGCCTCCTGAATACTGTGCTGGGAATTGTTCGCGACGAAAATGGAGAGTTCAGGCCAAAAGGCTCCGCATCCCCTCAAATCCACGGCTACGTCGAGGCTTGCAAGCGCAGTGGCTACCAGACTGAGCAGGTCAAAATTTGAAATAGAAATTTCTGCTTGTTTGTGGTCTGCGTTTGTCACCTGTGTTGATTCACACCCTGCCGCTTTCTCGCCATTTTGCTCAGCTATCGCTCTGCTTGCCTTCTTCTTTCACAGCCTTTCACGGAATCTGAAGCTCGAGGCCTGCTTCTTCTTGCTCTTCGACTTTGTTCGTCTCGTTCAAGCATCATGCTCGCAATCACGCAATTTAATGCGCAAACGGCCCGAGGACCAGGAACCTTTACTGCTGGACGGTTCCTGCAGAATCCGCACACAGAAAATGCACTTGCCAGTCGCACTGCTGGATCGGTGGGATTCATGCGCGCATCCAAACGATGATCAGAAGATTTTCCCGGTGTAGCTGTCTGCCTATGCTTTTTCCAGTGGAGAGCGTGTCAGGGACTCCGAGGTCACTGTCGGTCAGGCACTTGTAGGGACAGCCAGCTTTCAAATACAGATCGACTTGAAGAGACAACTAGGCACTTTTGGTGGACCAGACGTTGCAGAAAATTCATTTTATTGTCAAAGTCCCAGTCTCTTGGAATGAAGACATGTTGGTGACATGCATCAGGCAGAGGTGAGCTTCTTCAAAAATCTTCAGTCTTCGCATTTCTTTTCTTCTTTTCCCATTGCTTCGATGGCCGATGTTCCGGCTTTACGGGCATTTCGAGGCCAGAGGCACTTCATCTAGCGGATGGAGGTCTTGGCCTCTAATTCCTTTATCCTTTGTCGTCATTACGGCCTCATAGTTGGTTTTCTGTCACTTGCAGCCTTCCTATGTCTTGACGCAGACTTTTCTTTTTTGATCAAACACATTGTTGATTCAGTTAGGTTGAAACTCGGTGGGATTGACGAGAGTTGCTGAACTCACGTCTCTTGTGACTTTTGTCACGCTACATAACGTCACAGGTGGTCCGAGCGTTCCTCGTGTAGAAGGTAACCCAGCGGCGAGGACTGGCCTAGGGAAATGTTGCTATCCAGCAGAAAGCCATCGAGAAGGAAATGCCGGAGTGAAGGTCCGCCCTTTGACGCGGCGATGCGTCATTCTTCAGGCATAGTTCAAAGGGCGCTCTAGCCTGCAACCTCTCTGGAAAATGGAAACCTGACCTGTTCGCTGAGACGCGCCGTGCCTTCCCTTGGCGTTATTCTGCGAAAGTGTCGTCAATGACCTTGCCGTGTACCGATCGCCGCAATGAATAGCGGCGAAAAAAGCACCAGGCGCACTTGAATTTTGTCTCGGGCCACCGAGATGGGGTCGCACCTTGTTTTGGGAGTTTGACATACAAGCATCGATTCCCGGGCGGTGCGGCCTTTTCGCAGATTCCTGGCAGCTTTTCACGGCCATCAAAAATCGGCCGCATCTCATTTGCTCGACCAATCTCGTCTGTCCATGGCCATCACCTAGAACACCTTCTCCCGCCCTGCTCTAAGAGACCGCTACACATGTTCTCTCCTCCGGAAGCAGGTAATGGAGGCCAAGTTTGTCTGTTTCGTTCAGAACGAGGGAAAGTGAAGATACTGTTGGGGCTGATAAGCGTTCGTGCCCTACTTTTTTTTTTCGGAGATCCTCCTGGAATTCAGTACCGATTTGGTGAAGTGTCCCCAACCAACGTGCCTCGATTCTTGGCCCTCTTCCCATAAAACACTGGCGCGGCGAGCTGTGATCTTTTTTTCCCGCCCCCCAAGATCGTCTTTCTTTTGTTCTCTCTTCTAAGCCTCTTTCACACTCTTTTTTCTCTATTCCCTTAGCCTCAAACTGTTTAATCGGCCTAATTTCTGTCCGAGCAATCTTTGCGATATCGTGTCCTTCGTGCATCACTAATTTTCATGGCCTTCTATCCGAGACCCCTCCCATCCTTCACCTCCGTCATCCTATCAGCGCCAGAGTCGCTGGACATGCTCGATCATCGACGGCCCGCGAATGTTAAACAAACACAAGGCCCATATAAAAGAGATCACGACCCGTTCATGGTAAGCCGGCGGCGCCGTGTTCGCTGTTCGAGCGCTCGACACCTTTTTACAGAAAACGATCGATATGCGCGTCCATGACGAGGGCGACGTCCACAAATCAGACTTTGCACTCGTGTGTTGCTTGACCATCCTTTTCCGTACATCTGTCACTCATCGGAAGGACAGTCCGTCGCCGCAGACGAGGACGAGCTGGACTACACGGAATTCGTGCCCATTCGCAGCGCCGCACGAGTGAAAAACCGGGGACCCAAGAAAAGTGTGTCCTCAAGACACGCATCAGCGGACTGTTCTTGGTAAGTCTTCCCAAAGCCACCCCGCTTTCTCCTCATTTCTTTTTCTTCTTTTCGATCCTGCCGTCTTACTTCATACACACCTCCCTTCTCCCCTTTTTTTTCTTCTTTGCCCCCTTCTTTCCAGCGTCTCGTCACCAAACTGCGCTGCGGGCCTGGCAAACGCCGCGGTCGTCAGGCATTGGCGTGAGACGCGTCAAACAGGTGTTTCCTTCAGTCGATCTGTGACCATATATACGTGTATGGTGCCGTGAAATGGTGCCCTCTTTGTCCTTGGAATTTCCCTTTTTCGCCAAGGGCCAATGGCCGAATGGGTCCGGACTCTGCATGACAGGCCCATACCAACTCATAAATGCATTTCGTTCTTCCCCTGCTGGGGGCTTGCGTCCCCGTGTTCAACATCTTGCAACAGTACCATAGGATAATCTCTGTTTGTAGAGTCCTGCTTTTGATCTATCCACCAGCGGACCAATCTTTGCTGCCAATCTTATGTGTAGTATACGTAGAATCGGCTTTCGTAGATAGAGCACACGTCTACTCAATTTCAATGACAATTAGATATCGTCCCTCAAGATGAGATCCTGAGGCTGATGACTGAATATGCACAATATATGCTACAGAAACGACTTCGTCGCAAAAAATTGACGTCGACAAGATAAAGCAGAAACTTTAAGAGAAAAAATGACAGAAATATGAACAGTCTGCGGTGTAACTCTACTTTGCGACGAGCGAATGTCGTGATGCAAGTGCATACAGGAAAAAAATTAAAACAAGAATCCTTGACCTAGGCTGCGCCAACCCGATACCGTGAAAAATTGGCGTAAATAGACTACTCGAGCAGCGTTGGGAAAAAAATACATGGGCCAAGCTCGAATTCATAAACAACCAACAGAATAGCAGGATGACCGTCTAAAAGAATCCCGAACCAGGGAAGAACTGCGACCCGTCCGTCGCGTCCTCCTCGACGCTACTCCTGCGGCCTTCCAAACTACGGCGCGCCGGCGTCGACGGAAGCACCGGAGCCGGCAATGGAGGAGGCGCCTGCGCTTCAGGATCCACATCGTACGATCCAAGAATAGACGCTGAGGCAACCTCCCTCCTCCGCTCTACTTCTCCACTCCTGCTCGACGATCGTGGCGCGGGAGGAGGCACAGGGACGATCGTGGCATGGGGCACACCGATGGGACCGCCAAGGGCTGGGTTCGAGAGCCTCCGGGCAGAGGATGGTGGCTGAGGCTCCGGCTGGCGGATGGTCGGCTCTTCGTCGAGGTAGCTGTGCTTGAACGGGTCTAGATCATCTTCTTCTAGTATCGCTTTTGGCACGGGTGGGGCGGGGCTCTGGATGGTCCAGGATCACGAGGCGGCAAAGGCTGGCGCTCGACATGCCGCGACGCGACCATCGAGAGGGCAATATGCTGCTGCTGTTGTTGTTGTGGGTTCCGTGACGGTACGGTCGTTCCTGGGGATACATGCGATCTAGCATCCCGACTCGGCTGGGTTTGCGATGGAGCGCTTCCAGCAGTGCCTGCAGCCCGAGGTCTGCCCCGTACTCGAACTAATGTCAGGCTTTAGATCAGACTTCTTTCACGGTAGTATCGGCGAGCCAGCTTACAGTCGAAAACACCTCCTCTCTTCGCCGTTCACCTGTATCTTTGTCAATGCAGTAGCATATATACAGCGCGTCGGCACTATATTGGGAAATGACGGTTAACGACGCAAAATAAAATAAGATATGCTTGCACTTGCGTGTCTTTAACCAGTCCCACGCAAAAGAGGCCCACAAGACCTGTAACGCCGCCAGCCAGCATAGCAGCTCCAAGTGCATCATGAGGCGCATTTAAAGTATGCGCGACAAAGAGGTATGTCATGAGCGCAAACGGGAACGTCAGCGTCAACGGAGTGATGGTGAGCATGGTCAACGGAGCTGTTGCGGCGAGAAAAATTACAAACGTAAGATTACGATCATGAAATGGATTGGAAAAGACACAAACGCTCTGCGAAAACCCTCTTCCCAAACCTACGCGATTTGCTTTCCACTGAGTTGGTGAGCGCTTTGGCGCGTCTCGCGCTGGGCATGAACGGATCACCTGTCAAGCCTGCATACACCAACGCGTGCTTGCTGAGTGCGGTGGTGGCTGCCTCGAGATATCCAACGAGCATCCGGATCCCAGTGACGATGAAAAATGCTTGCGCGGGTATGTACGGAGGTAGGCGTTGCAGCAACAAGATGAGAACAGAAAAGAGGCGGATAATGGTGAGTATGAGGGCAGAAAGCGCGACTGTGCCAAGAGAAGGACCAGTTGATCGTACGAGAGCCGCGTGTATAGTGTGCGTTGAGGTAGGCGGAGGCGGAGGTAAAGATGGACTGAGCGACGCTATGAACACCCGAAAGATACGAAAAGAAAAGTAAAACTTACTCTGCAAAATACCAAGCGCCGATGATACTCGCACACGTCATCCGAAGGATACCCCGCGCGACTGCCCAAGACCAAAGCCAGACACAGACAGATCCAGCAATCGCCCAATTTGCATAGCCATAAATATGCCACTCCAAAACGCTCTTGCCGGTTAGATAACCGAGAAGTAGGAGTCGGAATACGAGAGTAAGGAAAGGAATAGATGCGAGGAGCATGAGGAGGAGGATTGCAGGAGATAATGCAAGAAGGAATGGATTTGCCATCAAAAGTTCTGTTGTGAGATTGAGGATTGACGAAGTGTTGTGAATGTCTCGAGGAAGATTGAGAAGTCGACGGCCTGTGAGTAGAGATAATACCAGAGGAATGATTGCAAAAAGACGAAGACTAGGGGGAAAAGAGGTTATGAGCAAGTTATGAAGCCGGAATCCCAAGTGGAGCAAACTCACCCAACGGTTTCTCCCCAAGTCGGTTCAATTCCCTCTTCCCACATAAAGCTGCCTATGAACGCCCATAGCGCAGAGATAAACAATGTTGCCGGGACGAAGACCGAAGTAGCAAACATGACGGGTTTGACAAATATCCGAAGGAGTAGTACGTGAGTATATGCGACGATAGCACTCAGAAACGTCAGGATTGTGAGCATTGGGATTGTATGTAGTAGAGTGGTGTACGGAAGGATGAGGCCTGGTCGTTTAGCGGGCTTGCGCGTCACGAAAAGCAGGAGAATAGAGAAGAAGACGCATATCAGAACACCTGTACACCACAACGCGGTCCACATCGAATCATGATATTTTCGGCGGTGTTTCGGTGTGAATCTGGGGTCGGGGAGGGAAAAGACGTCAAGCGGCCTCGTCACGCCGTCTCTCGGCAGCAAAGACTGGGTGAGAGACAGAGATAAGGGTTCATTGCTGGTCGGAGGTATTGGAGGAGGAGGCTGAGGCGTAGGAGAGGGCGATGGGCGTCGGTCGACACGTATCTGTTCGGGGCTGAGCAGGTTAGCTGGCGGTTCATCCGAGTCCGAGGATCCGGCAGGCGACGGCGAGCGTTGTGGGCGCCAATGCGACACCCGCATCATGGGCGAAGCGAGATGCGCGAGCCAGCCTTTAGGGGAGCTGGGGCTCACAGAGCCACGGTCCGAGGCTATGAGCGGCGTCGACTGGGCAGCACGGACAGCCTGCGCGCCAAAGCCAGAGTCTTCGTCGAGGCGCAAATACGGATCGTCCTCATCCTCGTCGTGTCCGTCGCCGCGGGGGCGGGGACCACGCCTGCTCTCACCGCTCGTGCGGAGGTGCGGGTCGTCCAGGTCGTCCAAGTCGCTCTCATCCGCGCTGTGTCCTGCACGGGATCCGTCATCGGTGGTGAACGAGAAGAACATCGGCTGAGACGAGGAGAGGCTGGCGGTGCCATTTTGCCTGTTCAGAAACTGAGATGCGTAGGCCGCGAAGGACGTCGCCATACGTGGAGCACGCTGTCGGGCGCGGAGGGAGGGGAGGGAACGATGTCGGCGTCCCCTGTATTGACCGTCCACACCAATTCAAGTCAGCGGAGTTCTCCCACTGGCATGCGTCACCGTCCTTGGTCACGCCGAGTCACGACGCCGTGACGCCAAAGTTCTATAGGTCGACCGCCTGTATAAGAGAATCTCTGAAGAGACGAGTGAGTCCAGGGAACAAAGACATTCAAGTCACCGTTCCACAAGACGGACTAGCACGAACCGGGCTTGACTGCAAATTTCGGAACATGTCTCGCGACTAAGAATCCGAACGACTCCATTAGTACCATTACGGACACAGGACAATAAACGACAGTCAATCACAATACAAACGACAACTTTTGTCGATTTTTGAGACCCATGACCACCTCGACGCGTTTCGAGGCGTACACAAGAGGCCATGATTTCCAGTCAAGAAAGATTGTGTGGAATGGGCTGAAGTGCATCCACCGAAATCCTGACAAAAGAACGCCACCATTGTAGGGAGTAAAATAGAACATATTGATCATATTCTTTCGCCTTGAGAGGACCCGCCTGCTTGTCTGCAACTCATCAGCGGCAAACTGAAGATGACCGGCTCGTCCTTCCCCGAGGACTTAGTCGGTACACTCTATGTATAAGAACAATGGCAGAAACCGACCAGCCTAAAATAATCTGCGAGGTATTCAGCGCCCATTTGTATGACACTAGAATTGCGGTATCTCCAACCTCGATCGCGTCGGGGATGCCGATGTCAGATATGTCAGTGATATGTCAGCCGACCATTCAACAGGTCATGCCATGTTGATGTCGATATCTAACTCCACGATCGCACCTCGCGTGGCGACACTCCAATACCGAGGCCGCGTAAAAAAAAAAATTGAAAATTGATTAAAAACAATCAAAACGACTTCATAATCAAAGCTTGCTCGTTTCAAACAATCCGGTACTAAGATGACACGACCCGACGAATGCTTGCATGCGCCGACTCCAAATCACTGAATGACTCCGCTGCTGCCTGCAAAGTTCAAACGATCTCCAGAGATTCATAATCAATAGCCAACGATCAATGCATACACTTAAATGCTAAACCAGAACGTCGGGCGCTCGTCTCAACTATGTTGCTAGCGACGCAGGGGCGCTGTCATACCAAATCAGGGAAAAAGAGATGCGTACCGACCGCCGTCATTCCGTGCAAGGTGGAACCTGCCATGCCGAGGGCATGACAGATGAATCACAAGCACGGAAGACATACCGACATGGCCTCGCCGGAGCGACCGGGCGCTCGACGCCTCCGTTTCTATGCTATCGTGCGGCGTTTAGTAAGGCTTGTGAGTGGCATGGGGAACCCAGCCCAGCCGGTTCGGCTTAATGGAATCCACGCACTGCTGAGACCTACCCTGGGCCCAAACGAATGAATGCTCCAACACTGACAGAGTGATCCGCACAGTAATTGGAAAGCACATCAACCGTCAGAAGACACGACTAAGAGGAAACCGCGACTTCTCTGTCTATGCTGCCAACATGGTCAGAGTGCCGACCCGGCGAGTCGGATGCATACCATACGCAATGCAGCGACGCGTCGGAAACGGACCATTCCACGGACACGCGCAGATGATCTGGCGTACTGACCGTAGTCCCGCAGCTGCATTCCAGGCCAGTGCGTCGCTTTCGACAGCATAAGCCCATTTGACACGTATGCACCGCGGCAGTCTCTTGCGCGCAGCACGCTCATGATCCCCTCTGCATAATAATGTATCTTCAACAAACTGCGTAAATCCCATGCACGTCG
The DNA here is from genome assembly GCA_011319805.1 of Macrocybe gigantea. Lineage (NCBI taxonomy): Eukaryota > Fungi > Basidiomycota > Agaricomycetes > Agaricales > Callistosporiaceae > Macrocybe > Macrocybe gigantea. Next base: position 9,014 of record SJRY01000157.1, read on the forward strand.
ATCGCGCCGCTGTGTCGTTATAATGACCAAGGCACAAAGACACGCCCGAGAGATCGTCCGCCGGCTGCAAACCGAGTCGAGCGCTGCGATGCGATCCCCGTACGCATCGTCCGATTTACCAGGGCAGAAGTGAACGACGACAGCAAGGGACGGTACAGAAACCGAGGAATTCGCTTCCGCAATGTTGCCGCCGCGTTTCACCGAAAAATTAAGGAGGAAATTGTCAAGAAAAATTATATCAGCGTTTCAGCCCACTCACCTAACCAACGCCCTTCAAAATCAGCAAACATGAGGTGACTTCTCTCTGCTTTTTTTTTTGGGTAATGAAACGTGGAAAGACCAGTGGTAATAAAATGTGGCCCCTGATCCCACCCCACGGACGACTTGTTCGTGATGCCATGTGGCAGAGGATAAATTAGTTCTGTGGCAGTGTCCGAGACTTTGCCGGGCGTTTACGTTAGATATTTGACTCCCAACCCGATGGCAAATACGCTCCGGCAGACCGGTTCGGTTGCACCGGTTCTCTTTTTTCCCGACTCTGAGTCATTTTTTTCTTATTCAACGTGTTCACGTCAGCCGATGACTCTCCTAAGCTCTCTGCTTTGTCCGCTGAGATTCGACAATCCCATGCCGACCCGGGTGCGTAAGCGTCTCTGATTATTTTTTTCCAATTCACATACCCCACAACCCTAGTGGATTGCCGTTCAGACGTGATTCCGGATGACTCGTTCTTTTTTTTTTTATGAACAATAGCGCGTTCCGGGCTTCCGTGCCGTGTCGCTACGTGTTGCGCGGTGGTCCAAACTTGTGATTCTGAGCTACGCAAGGGATGCCATCTCTGATTCACTGAACAGTGCTATCATCTATCGTCGTATGTATGAAGATGACACATCCCAGAATAGACCGTGTGGGGGAGGTAAATTATTAATGACGCTATGACATATGGAAAACATGGTACGGCAAATCCATCCAACCGTCTGTGCCAGCGTCATCCTGAGCTCCTGTGCAACTGGCAAACCAGAAGAGTCGCAGTCAGCAAAACGTCAGCACCCCCTCTCCCTCGCTCTTGTACACACGGTGAAAAACAAACTCCAAGCCCCACAATCGCCCCTGTCCCGACTGACTCGACTTTCACACCTTCCACCCTACCTTTCCTTTTTTTCCTTTCGGCATCGAGCAAGGCTTTTTCTGCGAGGTTCGAATTCCAAAGAAACCGTCCGCCACGGATCATCGTACTCCTGGCTCAGCTTGACTTGGCTGGCTCGGCCTCCGCATCCGTGTCCTGCCGCGCCCGCCACCCCAGCACGCACCTGATCACCCCAGCACCCCAAAAGAGATATCATGCAGAGCGCCTATCTGTCGATTTTGGTGCCTTGGCGATTACTGACAATGCAGGTACTTCCGGTGGAACATGCTATAGATAGGCATCTGGTCACACCCCCACTCGCAATAGCATACCCTATAGTCCCTCTTATGCACGCCGATTTCCATTTGAGTTGTATAGGTATCAATTCAGTGCGACTTTGCAAACTATGAAGGGGCACTTGGATTTCATGCATCAGAAACATCAAGAGATAGGAACGATGGCAGGACATCGTGCCATCTAGTCTTTGCTTTTCCTAGGATAAGGCTCTTTCTCTTGTCTCTCGCACGTTTCGGACTGAATCCAACCTCATCCGAACAGTACCTATACATCAAAACAACGTACGTACCTGCGGTCAAGGGCGCCAACGTTCGCTCTCTGACACGAGTGTATATATATAGTCGTTCGATCCCGAGGATATGGTGTCGCACCGACCATTTTTTCCCATCACAGCCTTGGACTTTGCCTTTTCGCCTTGCGTTGCATTCATTTTCGCAGAGCTATCAGAAAGGTTAGGGTGCCACTCGTTGCGATGCGCACGTCCTTTGCCTTTCGCAGAAAGTGAACCAGGGTATGGACGGATGGCTCGTCGGCAGACGAACCACGACATGCCGCACGCTTCCATTAGCCCCCAAAGCCCGATGTCACCGCGTACAAAGAAAGAAAGACACAGGAGAAAGGAACAAAGGAGGGTGCTTCTCGCCCATTGCCTCCGGGCCAGTATGGAAGACGACGAGTGAACCACTCTTCTGCCGGGGATCAGAAAACTCCCCTCGCTCGATTCCCCGTCTCCAACGGGCGCCTCTGTCACTATTCAAGCCGTCTCTTCTATTCTTAGCAGATCATGTGTTGAATTGCATGTTTTTTTGTCGATGGGCTGGATTGAGAGGTTTTCCAGGGGTGGAACAAGAAGAAGGAAGTCAGCCAGAGCGATGTAGACCTTCCACGCCTGGGCGTCTGCGTCGCTCGTAATAGACTGCGAGTCCAGACAGAGCGGAACACAGATAATAGAAGCAAAAGCATGGGCAACCTGATCGCGAAGAAGAACGAGCAGAGCCGACAGCATCACGGACCTGCGCACATGGCAACCTTGCCTGGCCCAGTTCCCAAGGTCGAAGCTGAAAAGTGATTGGTCCGCCAGACTTAAGACACCGGAGCGATTCGATGACTGGAGGACATGTCCAGATCAGTCGGAGAGACGGAGAAGAAGGCGCTTTTGTGGGTGCTTGGCCTTGAGCATCCCACGCGATGATGCGCCGCGATTGGTCGCGAGTCCGTGCTCACTGCGGCGTTTGCGTTGTTGGTGCAAGTGGTGGACGGACCGAACAGCCGAGCAGTACGGCTGGTCGTGGCGTGGTGTGGCGTGGGTGGGTGTGTAGGCGTTGGGGTTGGGGAAGACCGTGACCACTCGACTGTTCCGTTCATCACCGGCATGAGAAACAAAAATTGGAAAATGAAAGAGACAATCTATCCATCATCAGATGTCTAGAATTTTCAGAACGTACGACATACGCATATGCCTGCGAAGGATTCGCCATTTCATATGATGAAGCTCTGAAGGGCGGAATATGGATCGAGACCTTCCGAGTCGTGCTGAAGGTTCTAGACCCCGGATTGTGTCCACATTTTGACATGAGAGACGTCAGACGAAGAGTCGGTTGAAAATGAGCCAACCCTCACAACGGGTAACAGAGCCCTCGAGCGCCCAGACCCTGTCGAACATTGAACTTCATAGCGAAAGCGAACCCGCTCGTTTCAATTCTTCAAAAAAGCGGTTCGGCAGGTAAAGACGCGCACTGGCATCACTTTTTCGCGTAAAAAGGAACGCGCGAGAACCTTGGAGCTCTTTTCCATAATGTTTCGAGGGGAGCGCTTAACACGCTAGATGGGAGTAGAAGGGGTGGGTTTAGTTAGGAACAGCCTGAGATGATGATCATGATCGTTGCACAGCACGCTCGACGGTGCACTGGACGTGAAGCGCCTGCACTGCCACACGTGCGAGTTCTCTTTTTTCCACACTATTGTTGTCAGTTCCAGCGTTTCGATGTTCCACAGCAACAAATTGCGTTCGTTCTGTTGGAGCAGGGAACTGTCTTGATCGACCCTAGCCGCGACAAGGAAAAAGCTGTCTTTGAATGTTTCTTCTGTTGTACCCGTCCGTCATTCGCGTTTCATCAACGCCAACTGACACAGCACGAGAACCAATCACCGCTGCTTTTTTGCACAATGTATCGTCGTTCCATAGGCGCTGTGAAATGGACTTTTTTTTTTTTTTTCCCCTCAACAGATCATCGACACGCCACACAGCCCATCTCTGCAACACGCGACACGCGCAAATCCTCGTTTGCCCTAACCCTCGAGCGCCTACGACTCCACAGCTGCAAAACACAAAAGAACAACAGAGACCGTACTGTACTATCGCGCCTCGCGCTCGCCACAAGACCTGTTGACGTGAAACTCTGAAGCCGTGTCTGTCTTGTCTTGTCTTCTCGCTTGTGCGGAGCAACCAGCGTCCGCTACAGCAATTCGATCTGATCATGCCGTTACTTTAATAACTTGTGGGATTCCAAGGGGGGGAGGAGCACGAGCGCTCCGTTCCATCCATCTCGATCGTCGAAGGTTGATGATGCATTGAAGGCCCAAATCAAAAACCACACTGTGCATCGTTCAAAGTTGACATTTGACGCTGGCCGTTAGTGCATTAGTGCCAAAAAAAAAAAGCGACATGGAAACCTGAGCGAGATGGCATCACGTTGGGACTGTTGGACAGTTTGCTTTCCTTTTTTTTTTTGTTTTTTCTTGGGCGCCTGTAACGTAAGGTTGCCAGCGTTCGATAACGTTCCATGTTCGAGAGGCGCTTTGCGAAGCAACCCACGGTGCCCATCTGTTAGTACATGGCTATTCTGATGGCTGCCCGAACGAACATCATGCATCATGCACCATGCACCATGCAAGATTCATGCAAGATTCACGGTTCCAACCGATCTCCTGGTTCGCAGCGGCGAACGCGAGCCTGATACGCCAACACGCGACACACACAAGCAGCGAGCTCACGCTGAGCTCACCGTCATCGTCCATGCAATCGACACGATGACGTAGTTGCATCCCCTGCCTTTTCATTTCGTTTCTTCAGAGAAAAAAAACCGAAGAACGCCGACTGAGAAAAAAACTAGAACTCAAGTGCTCAAGGGCTCAATATTCAATCTTCAATATTCGACCATCTTCGACGAAGCTCGTCGCGTATCAGGCGTGCTAATGCATTATGAGCCCCTGGTCCGCTTCTCATGACGAAAAACATGATATCACTCATCGTCTCTCTCCTCTCTCTCTCAAAAAAAAAAAAAAAAAAAAAAGGACAATAGCAGCTCCCTTAGCGCAACGAAGCCAAGAATCGCCGCGGACACGGTGAGCGATCGATGATCACTGGCAGCACCAGCGCGACGTCATCCAACCCGTCTTCTCATCGACGCCAAAATCCAAATTTCCGGCAAGAACCATTCATCCCCACTTTCTAGGAGCATTCGCTTCCAGAAGGAAAAGAAAAGCAAAGAAAAACATAATTTTACCAATATATTAACTATTTACAATCAACATCGTAGCAGGAGCAGGAGGAGCTTATGTAGTACCAAACTAGTATATACGTGCGAGTGGGAGCTAATGTGAACAGTAAACGAAAAAAAAATGCGATGAGTTTGAAAAGAGTTGTTGCGAAGAAACACAGGTCGGATACTTTGCTTTAGGTTTAACAAGAAGAAAAAAGAAAAAAAACATACAACAAACATAGATGGAGATTCGAAGAAAGACTAGAGTAGCACAACAAGATATTTAGCCATCATACAACAAAACGGAACGGAAAAGAGCAGAAAATTTCGGTGCTATCCAGCACCGGTCCAAGAACCGAATAAGGAAAACTTTGAGCGAAAGTATGAGAGATGGGGTTTGCGACGTGCGTGAGAACGGAGTTTGTTCCTTTGGAAAAAAGGTAGGAGAAGAGATCGCAATTAATCTCTCCCGAACCCACCCCGTCCGTCTTGTCTCGCTTTTGGGGGGATTCGACGTGCCTTAGATGGTTCATGTGTGGTTCTTGTTCGGCTGAGAAGTGTGACATGTCTTGGACGTTCAATGCAAAAGAAGAAGAAGGGGGAAAAAAACATCGAAAGAATGGATGAATGATGGAATGGGTGATGAACGGAGCGAATGCCATGTCCTTGTTCGAGTTGACGTAAAGCTTTTTTTTTTTGTGTCCTTGTAGTTCGAAATGAAGAGAGCGTTGCGATGCGATGCGTATTTTTGATAAATTAGGAGAATGCAGAAAGGAGTGACTTGAGAGGGGAGGATATATGCAGAAAAGCCGAGCAAAGAACCAATCAACCAAATAAGCGTTGCCGATGCGAGAGGGACGGGGAGGAGAGAGAGAGAGGCGTGTCAATGACGCAGCAATGACAAAAAAACTCGAGCGAGTTCGCAAGCCCAAAAAGAAAAAAGGAGACAGCTCAAGCTGAGACCATCGCATCTCCCGCTCCACCGTCCATCATGACGACGCCTGCGGGCCGCGAATGGCTCCTCTGATGATGGCGGCCGGGGACGTGCACATGCGGATGCGGCAGGTGAAAATGATGCTTCGCCTTGTGCGCGGCGATCGGAAGCGGGATGACGGGGAAGGATCGCAGCAAGTCCATCGTCGCCGTGTGCAACGACGGCTTCTTGATCGTCGGCACTGGCGCAACGGGTGCAGCTGCAGCTGCCGTTGGTGCTGCGGCCGCGACCGGTATTGTCGGCGCTGGCGCAGGACGCGCAGGCGGAGGGGAGGTTTGCGCTGCGGCGAGTAAGTCGGCGAAGCGGGTGTGCGAGGCGAGACGGATTCCATGGAAGACGTCTGCGGACTCGAAGGCTCAAGATCCGGAATGCGATGACGGTGCGGCGAGGAAGACGAGGACGAAGAGGATGATAATGACAATGACGATGATGATGTCGAGGAAGACGAAGACGAAGACGAAGCTTGTTTGATGTGCGACGTCGCCGGTTTAGCCTGCGGTGCGCGCGGCTGGATGAAGGTGCGCGGGGACGGAGACGGGCTGGCGAGTGCCCAGAGACCGGCGTGGTGCGAGAGCAGCTCGTCCTCGGTGATGCCAAGCTCGAAATCGAGCACGTCGAGAAACTCGCGCTCGATGCGGCCAATGTCGCGTTTGCCAAAGACGCCCGTGCAGAGCGCCCAGTGTACGTTTTTGAGCGTCGAGTCGTTGAGGTACTGCACGCACAAGATTGCCGTCAGAGACCGAAACTCATGAGGGGGCACTGGACGCACCTTTGACGCTACGATGAGTGCGCCGAGAAAGACGCGCTCGAGGGCCCACTCCTCGAGTGCGATGTGGAGGTGTGGCTTGGCGCGGTCGATGTATACGAGACCGGCGAGGAGAGTTGGGGTTGCGACCTCTGCGCGGGAGACGACGTTGTCGACAAAGTGGTAAACTTTGCGAGCTCCGCCTGCCGTGCGGCTGAGCGTGTCCTGGACGAGGACGAGGGGCGGCCCATGGCATAATCGACGGTCTCGACGACACACTCGACAACATAGTCTGTCGTTCGTCGGCAAGTCAGGCGCAGGGAGACACGGGGCAGCTAAAGGAGACAACGTTACCTATGATGGGGCGGGTGATCTTGATGTCGATGAGCTGGAGGAGGGGGGGGAATGCAGAGCCGGGTCGACGAGGCTGGCGTGGTGGAGGGGAGACGAGGATGATGGCAGCGGGGAGAGCGGAGACTGGGACGAGATGATTGCTGGCATGGGTGTTGGTTTAGTTATATAAATGACTCGGGGTGGACAGAGTGCCGATAACGGAAAAAAGGACAGAAGAGACAACCCAAACGTTGGACGAGCCCACTTTGTCACCCATTGCCTTTTTCGTAAGCCGAACCGGATCGTCCGATCTCATCTTGACTCGATTGGCCGTGCTCCACGCAGCCGTCTTGCCGCAGTCTATAACCAAATAAAAAAAAATACTTCCGAAAACAGCCAGCCGGGTGGGTTCCCGGCATGAGCATTCACGTATTCCAAAATATTTCGCCCCGACATCTTGCTAATCATCATTCAGTGGTCTTGGTAAACACGGATGACGATATTTTCCGTCGTACAGAGAACGCTTTATGTAACGTAAAACAAACAGCTCATCTGATAAGATGCCCGCCCCGCCATTCCACAGCACAGAAAACGTGTTTTTCTAGCCTCTAGTGGCGTGATGCCACCAATGTCATGTCATTACAACCCACCCAGTGAAAAGAACACCATGAGCGACAATGAGAAGGTCTAGGCCGGACACTGGACTTGTCCCCTCCTATCCGGGGTAAAAAAACAGCAAGAGTAGGTCACGACTTCTGATTGCGTTTAGCAAGTTTCTAGGCGTCGCAGGCTGTGGTGGGTTTTCTAATCCACAATCAGCAGGTGAGGACCATGGTAACTGGTCGACTGAGCATTTCGTGTCATGCGGGTGCCTTTGCCCTTGAGCGCAGCCCGCCGTTGCGATACGCTCCTTTGAGCGCTAGCGTTGCTGATCCCACTCGAAACCGGTCATAGTGATCAGGCTTCATCACGTCTGATGACGCGATGGGTCGTCTTTCGGTGACTTTTACAATGTCCTGATAGTATCCCTGATGCGGGGCATTAGGGACGTATCGATGACTCTGCGTCTCCTCCCATCTCCGAGGCGTGATGCGAAAGATGGCGATGATGATGATTGTCATTCGCTCGCAATGATTAGTTAATTTACAACGAGCATTCACCGAAGATGCTATACTCATTGACCGTTCATTCTCCGTTCATCTTGTAAATTGTCGACTGCTTCCCCCACATCTTCGGACTTTACAGTGGACACATCCGAATGTTGTCAATGACACCACCGCCAACAACAACAGCATCACTGCCACCGGTGTACTTCTGGCTGTTTGAGCGTTCGGCAAAGTCGCGCCAAGACGGGAACGAGGCGATGAAACCATAACCGTGCGCTTCGCTCTTTGACGCAAAGAAAAAACTGGAGTGCAGAACAAACGATGCGATGACTCGATCGATTCCATAGTACGCCAGCGCAGACCCTGACCACGAAGCTGACCGGCAACGCGCAAGACGTCGCTAAACTGCATTGTGTTTCTCTGGCGAGGGTTTTATATTTAGATGACTCGGAGGGACCCTGGGGTGATGCCGTTAGTGGCTATGGACGACTTGGCTCTGCGCGTGAGTCGACTGGATCGGTGCGATTGCACGGTTACCATCGCCGTACCTAGGCTTCAGAGCGAGAATCCGACGTCGATACGCATCAGCAGATCCGTACCCATCACATATTCCACATTCCAACACACAGCAAAAGGGTTCTCGAGTCGCCTGGTCCCCGTTCATTGCGGAATTCACGGCGTTCCTAGACCTCGTCTTTGGTCCTTTTGGCGAATATGACAGCTTTCTTTCTTTTCCTGTTTGACAGGATGAGCAACGGAGGTGATATGATATGATCATGTGAGCGTTCGAAGTGACCGCTCGTTGAGCCAGGCACGTCTCCCACAGCCACTATAATTGCCATATCGGGTCCAAAAAAAAAAAACAGCTCTTTGCATTGTGTCACTCTAGAGCGCCTCGAAGGTGTACTTCGTGCTCGTGTTCTTCTTCT
>SJRY01000158.1:0-17589 GCA_011319805.1 Macrocybe gigantea
ATAGCAGCTGCTGTGTCATGCCTAGGATGCTTCAACTCGAATCCTGGTCCACAGCATTGGAATGCAGTCAAGCATTTGCTGAGATACTACAAAGGGACTTTGGATCTCAAGCTGACATACTCTGGAGATCTTGGTCCAGAGATGTTTACCTCATTCTGTGATGCTTCCCATGGTGATTGCCCGGACTCTGGATGCTCTACTGGTGGATATGTAACAATTCTTGGTGGTGGAGCTATTGGATGGTCATCCAAACTGCAGCCTTTTGTCATGCTTTCTACAACTGAAGCGGAGTATATTGCTGCAGTAGAAGCTGGAAAGGAGATCTTATGGATGTGCAATATTATGCAGGAGATGGGATACCCTGTGTTGCAAGCATCACCACTCAAGATTGACAATCAGTCTGCACTGAGTGTCACAAAGAATCCAGAGCATCATGGGCATATGAAACAGCTGGATTTGCAATACTTCTAGCTTAGGGATACAGTGGAGCAGAAGAGGATATGGCCTGAGTTTATCCCAGGAACTGAACAAGTTGCAGACTTGTTAACCAAACCACTTACTGTACCAAAGGTTGAATTCTGTAGACAGAAAATGGGACTTGTAGGTACATAGTTTAGACAGTTCAGGTCAGGGGAGGTGTTAGAAATGCCCCTCCTGTCCGGACTTGTACACAGGACAGGACCCAGGCCATGCACCTAGCAATGCACACAGCCTATGGCTATGTGTGCAGCAATGCGCAGCCTGTGGCTGAGCAGGAGAGCGGGACAGGCCAGCAGTGGGCTGTCTGGGATGTGGATTGAGTGGTGGTGGGCCACCGCTGCCAATGATGTTGAGCGGGTCATCGCTCATGGAAAAACTCTAATAAACTGGGCAATTTTTGAGCCTATGACACTCCCCCCCCATTCCTCCTAAACTCCAGAAGGAATCCACAAGGATTCTACCAGGCTGCCAGGAGGACTCTGCAGGTACTGAAGAGGGACTTTTCAGCCATTTGTTGAATTTTATAGAGCACACCAAAGTCCTTACCAAGTCCTCCTAAAGTCCTGGTTGAGTCCTACTTAAGTCCTGGTTTAGAAGGAAGTCCATAAGGAGTTTTGTATGACTGTCACTGACAGTTCTTCTGGAGTTTGGAAGGACTGTGTAAGAAAAGAAGAAGTTCTTCTAGAGTTTAGAAGGACTCCAGAAGAAATGCTAGTAATCACAATTCACAATGAGAAATACACTATAGTACTGGTGAAGTTCAGAAGGAGTGAGGAAAACTTGAGTTCAGGAGGAGTTTAGAAGGAGTGCAGAGCAATCAAATTCCATCCAGAGTCCAGTAGGACTTGTGAAAAATCCAGAAGGAATTAAGAAATTCAATTTGAGAAAAATGTCAGCAGTGGGAATTGAACATGCAACCACGTGAGCAGCGAGGAAATGAGGCGCTTAACCATTCCGCCAGACAGGCTTGATAGGCCAAGTCCAATTAAAAGCTATATACAGGTACAGCCAGTGGCTGGTCACACGCTCACATGACTTTGTTGATCAGTCTCACACTCCTTCCCTTTGCCTCCTGCCTCATCACCATCACCATCAATCCAACAGGCACCACCAGGGCAATGCGCCATGAGCTCAACACGATGGAGATGCTGGAGAGGGACAAAACAGCGACAGAGGCATGTTGACGCCTCTGTCACAGCCAGTATGTCTTTTTTTTCTCTTTTTTTTTGCCCACACACTGAGCGAAGAATGGCCCCCAGCTCCCACCAGTGCACCCTGCCAGCCCAGCACCCACACGCCCCCGCCCCCTGGTCTGCATGGCCTCAGCGCCTCATCCACCCCCTCAGCGCCCCATCCATGCCCCCAGCGCCCACCTCCCACCTTCAATGCCCGCTCTAACGCCCCTCGCCCCCTCCCTGGCCCGTGCGCAGTCGGCGCACACCTACAAAGCAACAGTGCCCGTGGTGGCCCAAAATCGCCCCCAGCGCCTGTCTCCCAGCACCCGCCTCCAGCGCCTGCTCCATGGCCCCTCGCCCCCTTCTTGGCCTGTGCACAGCCAGCGCATGCCCACGAAGCAACACCGCCCCCACGGTGCCCCCAAACCACCCCCAGCACCCGTCTCCCATCACCACTGCCCCCAGCGCCCGTCTCCCAGCGCCAACGCCTCAAAACTACCCACAGCCTGCCTCCAGCGCCTGCCGCATGGCCCCTCGCCCCTCCCTGGCCCGTGCGCAGCTGGCGCATGCCCACGATGGCCCTCTATGCCCATTCCCACGCCCCAGTGCTGCTTTCACGCCCACCGGCAGGTGTTAGCGCCTAGCAGCAGCCCATCCCGGCCCCCATGCCCGTTTCCCTGCCTCCAACGCCTATCAGCTGCCCCCATCACCCTTCAACACCCACCAGCTGGCCATCCTGCCCCTCTATGCCCGTTTCCTGCCCCTCTACGCCTGTTTCCCCACCCTCCATGCCCACCAGCAGCCTGTCCCCCCCTCCACACCTGTTTTCCTGCCATCCACGCCCACCACACCCTCTTCCTCACTCTCAACGCCTGTTTTGCTGCCTCAGCGCCTGTTTCCCTGCCCCCAGCACCTACCAGCAGGCCATCCCGCCCCTCAACGCCTGTTTCCCTGCCCTCCATGCCTACCAGCAGTCCCCAACACCCTTCAACGGCCAACGGCAGGTATCAGCGCCCACCAACGCCCACCAGCAGGCCATCCCGCTCCTCAACACCCGTTTCCCCACTGTCCACGCCCACCGGCAGCCCATCCTGCCCCTCCACACCCATTTCCCCCCCTCAATGCCCACTGACGGCCTCCAGCACCCACCAGCAGCCACTCCCGCCCCTCCGCGCCTGTTTCTCCACCATCAACACCCACCGGCAGCCCATCCCGCCCTTCCATGCCCGTTTCCCACCCCCAATGCCCACTGATAGCCCCCAGCGCCTTCAATGAGGCATCGGCACTTTTTTTTCTTTTTTCTGTTTTTATTCTTTAATTCAAGCTATAATTCATATATATCAAAAGTAAGTGTCTATTGTACATATTATTTGAGGCTGTAGCACCGAAGTTCGGGTGGTACAGCTGCCATTCACCTCAGAGAGCAGCACTTGCTGCAATTCGAGCAATGGCAGCTAAAGTCCCCTGAACTCGGATCACGTGAATACAACACGTGACCGAAACATGTGAGTTGCCACGTCGTTAACCCTTTGCCCTGGTTGACTTCAAGCAAACCACCTCCTGCTCTCCCCTGCTTCACAATGGCCCCCAGGACTTCCAAGACTAAATCTACTGCCTCTTCTACTACAGCTCCTGTCTCTGCTGGCACTAGGTCAGCCTCTGCAGCCTCCAAGGCTACTGACACAGGCTCTGCCACTAGATCAGCTTCAGCTGTGGCTAAACTAGTATCCACTGCCAAACCCAAGTCCAGGCAAGCCAAGGGAGCCAGGTATGTCTTCTATGTGCTCAAATCAGATGTATCACTAAAGATCTTCTCTGATCCTGTAGTAAAAAGACTTCTGCTTAACGAATTCAAGAGGATGCCTTAGCTGATGCAGCTGGGCAGCCTCACCTGACTCGGTATATTCCCTTTCATCGTATAGCTACCCTTTATTGATCCTATCTCATATTTAGCACTGAGCACGTCCTTGAAGAGAGTGGAATTTCAGTTGCTCTGCTGCGCAGGTGTGGAGTCAGTTCTGCATCCAAGAAAGTTATTCCAGTTAAGGTAAATGAGACACCTGAGCAAGACAGTGAGGATGAAGGGGAAGAAGGAAAGGAAGGGTTGGCTAGGGAAGGTCAGATTGTTTTGATCGTTTTTTTTTTCTGAAAAATCTGATGAGAAATCTTTTTAAAAAATTCAGATGAAAATGACAAAGATCTCGAGGAGGACAAGGAGGAGAAAGAGGAGGAAAAGGAGAAGAAGAAAGGAAAAGAGAAGCAAAAGGGGATCATTCCGGACAACAAGGGTATGTTTTTTTTTTTTTTTTTGAAATAAATTTGCAATTTATTCTTTCTGTTTAGAATCTGAGGATGAAGATAACGAGAATGATAAAGTAGTCAATGACCGAAATGAGAGTGTGCTTTGTTCAATTTCTTCACATTTAGCTCGGGAATTTCTGAATCATTTTGCTCAATGTTTTTAGATAACGAGTTAGGGCCAGTTGAGGATGATGGCATGGAGGATAAGGATGATATAGAGGCAGGGGAGGAAGAGGAGGCAGGGGAGGAAGAGGAGGTGGTTGAGAAAAGTGCAGAGGATGTCAATCATGGCAAGTTTTCATTCCGATCTTGTATTTCTTTAATCTAAAATGTTTTAGATGACAATATGGATATCAACATAACCGATACACCTATCAAAGGTACCTTGGAGGCTACTCCATGTAGTAAAGATACCAAGTGAAAGGGTCGGACATGCAGCAACTCTGATTCAAGCAAAAGCAAAATTTGCACAGCTAAGTCATCTCGCCGTTCAACATCTCATAGTACTGCTACATCTTTCAACCATGAAGATGAACGATCCCACTCTCCTGTAGAGCCACAAGGCTCTTCCCATGCCCAGGGTGGTCTATTCCGAGGCAAGGCTGTTGGAAATGCACCCAACATTGCCGATCTTAGTATGTTCTTCAAGTTTTTCTAATAAATGATATACTAACGAGATATCTCAGACCATTTGACTCTCACCTCTGACCATCGTCAATCCGCAAAGGGCCAGGTTCTCATATATTCCTCTCGGGACAAGTCCACTAAGCCGTTTGCTATGAAGGCCCCATTTGAATCTGATCTTAGAGCTGTCTTGCAAAACCTCAGTGGCCGTTATTCTCCAATTTCGAGTATATTTCTTATTAGTTTGAATGTAACAACAATCTAATTACATTTACTCTGTATTACAGAATTCAATAGTCGTATCTTTGTCAAGGAAGAAGAATACTGGTCTCTCAAGGGCCATTTGGATCAAATCATAGGTGAAAATGAAGAAGCCGCATGGATTTCTCGTAATAATGTCATGACCTTATCAATCTGCATCATAATTTTTCTTTTTTATGTTTAATATATGTTAATGATTTGAAATTCTTGCTTAGGAATCTGACACTAGTAGCACCACTACTAGTAACGCCTCTGGCTCTACATCTTCTACCTCAGGAAGTGTCTATCGCCATGTCAAGGCAGGATCTCTGGAAGAACGGATTGCAAAGATCCTTCAGATTCCTCCAGGTTTGACAGATCATAGCAAACAAGATCTCCGCTTTTCTTTTGAGAAATATATGGCTATTCAAAATGCCATGCAAGGTATAAAGAACTTGGCCAAGACAGGAAAATGGACGAACAAAGTATATTTCTTATATTTTTTATTTGAAGTGATTTTAATTATATTTTAGATTCCTGACGATCTTGTTTTCATCAATATCTTTGCATCCAAGTCTTCATATTACACTTACTATCACAAGCACTTTCCTGAGGCTATGGACCATGAAGACATTCTCGGCTGGTTGAAAGGTGAAGATGGGATAACGGATAGCGGTGTTTTTGGTTCAGGCATACGTCCCTCGTTTGATACTTTGCAAAAGGTCTTGGATGAGCACAAGAGAAGTGCTCAAAAGAAAGAGGCAAAGAGGGCCAAATCTTATAAGAAAAAGCATTTGTAAGTCAATATAACAAATGTACACCTGGGTTTTGATTGCAATATGCTTTTTTCGGTTTTTTTTTGCTTTTTTTTGGGTTTAGTCTGGAAACATTTGTGTTTGCCCTGCAAGTCTGGATTGCCCAACTCAAAGCTTCATTGGGATGGATTATCTGCTTTATATTCTGGCTTTTGGCAACTCTGAGATCTCTATTGCCATCACAAGCAAGCTTTGCATCTCTGGCTGTTATGATTTTGCTCTGGCTAGGCATTTTGCCTTGTGTGGAAGCCAGCTCTGGATTGCCTAAGCAAGCATTTCCAAATGTTCGCTTTAGTGTCTTTGTGGAATTTATTGAGCAGCAATTCAGCTCAAGGGTATCATTGGCAACTGTTTTAACAGTTCTTTTTGCCATAACATATAATACAGATTTATTAAATCTGCACCTGAAGCAGCAAGCATGATCTCGGACTGCTACAGCTTGGTTGACTGCTCTGTCTCGGGCTTTAAAAGACAGCCTTCAAGATGATTTTGCTCGTCTTTTCCAGAAGAAGGAGATGGTATCCACTCTTGACAATGAGAAGACATCAAATATTTTAGCTGCAAAGCTTCATCTTTTGATCAATGTTCTTTTTGATCCTCTGGAGACACGGAGTTACAGGTCATTGACGATGGCATTCTCAAGCCAATCCAGTTGATTTGTCCACAAACTGCTACATGTCAAAATTCTGCTTGCAAGCACCAGTATTTGCTACAAAATACCAAAGTCCATGATATTCCCCAGGTGAAATTGCTATATGGGAATCATTTGGTTCGGAATACCTATATTCTCAGTGGCAAATGCAGAGATTGCAAACGGATTTATTATGCGGATCATGAAGCATCCTTAATCCAGGGCCAGACTGCTTGGCATAGAGTCTATTTGAACTCTGCCAAATTTTTGAAAGTTGGCCAAACCTTTTGGGTTGATCACAGCTTTTCAAATGCTGTCGTTCAAGCGATGTACAATTTTCATGCATTACCATCATCTGTAGCATCATTTTACAATGATGTGTATTTGGAAAGATATGGGATCAACATTTCTAGGCAACAAGTTTAGCAATGCTTTGTCCAAGAATCTATCCGCCAAGTATCGGAGTATTCAGATGATAGCTTTGCTACTATTGATGGACTTAATATTCAAGATACTGTCAAGCAAGCTTTTGACCAGCTTGGCCAAGATGGTGTTATCAAGGGTGCTAAAGAACATGCATATTCCGAGTGCATGCATGAATATAAAGCAACTGCTGATAGGATTACAGCAGATGATCCTGCTGCAGTATTGGAAATTGATGAAAATCATCGTGTCCCTCCTTTACAAGGAGAAAATGCTTATTTGGCTCTTCAAGATGCTGCAAATGCAAGAGCAATAGCTGAACAAGCTGCTAGGGCAGCCAATATTGACAATGATGATGCAATGTATGTTGATCAGAAGGAAAATGATGATGCTGCTCCTGTCAAGATGATTGTGATGGATGGAATTGTCATGGAATCTGCACATTGTGCATACAGAAATTGCAGCAATGCTTTAACGAATTATCACACTGGAGTCTTTTGTCAAGAACATGACAGACTATTGCAAGGATTATGCCGTGTCAAAGATTGCCCCAATCCTAAAGTCAGAAATACCCAAGCATGCAATGATCACCAAGGAGTTTGGCATTCATATCAAGTCAGATATGGCAAACAATCACTTTTGGGTATTCAGTGCTTGATTAGATGGGGTGAAGAAGAACGACAAGATTGGCTTCCTCAGGGCACTCATGCAGTTCAGAGACATGATGAACCCAAGTCTCAAACTCAACCAAGACTTCTGCATTATTTTAGTACTGGGAAGTATTATTGTGTTGAAACAATTTGTTCACCCTGTGGAGTCATTGTGGCATGGACCAAATTTGACATCTCAGAGTCACCCACCAATATTCTGAACTGGCTAGAAAAGGTCTATCCAGATACTGAAACTAGACCAGATTATATTTGCATTGACAAAGCTTGTCAAGTCTTGCGCACGGCAATTGTCAATGGAAAATGGGATGACTGGAAGGACACAACACAGTTTATTGTGGATTCATATCATGATATCAATCACCGATCCACTGACTATCTATGCCGCAAATGGTGTAATCCTGCACCGTTGAATGGCTCTGTGCCAAATCTTATTGCAGTTGAAATTGATGCACATGGCAATGCACATTTCAAATGAGCATATAATACACAAGCATCTGAACAATTAAATGCTTGGATAGCAGGCTTTGAGCCTATTCTAAACAGAATGACAGTCTATAATTTCAACTGGACACTACACATTTTGTTACTTCTTCATACTTGGAAAGTACTTCAAAAACAAGATAAAAAGACTGCTCAGAATATTATTCCAATTGATAGTGAAGAATTGGAAGAAGAATTAGGCATTGAAATGGATATAGTACAATAGTCTCTTGGATAGGAGTTTTTGTATGTCTTATATCAATAAATGTTCAACTTTGCAGCATAAAAATATCAATTCCTACTGGAGTCTACAAGGAGTCCTGGTAGAGTTCCTGTGCAGTTCTTGTAGAATCCTGCTAGAATCTCATAAGACATTATAGGTATATATTGCTACAATGCTGTTAGTTTTACCTTGAGTTCTTGAGGAGTCTTTGTGGAGTTTTTGTAGAGTTCTTGTAGAGGTCTTATGGAGTTCTTGGAGAGTTCTTGTAGAATTCTTTGCTAATACTCATAAAGTTTTGCTAGAGTACTTGTAATGTCCTTGTAGAGTCCTCATAACATTCTCATAGAGTTCTTGTAGAGTTCTTTTCTAATTCTCATAATGTTTTGTTAGAGTACTCATAATGTCCTTGTATAGTTCTCATAATGTCCTTGTAGAGTTTTACTGGAGTCCTTGTAGCATCCTTATGATGTTTCCTTTGATTTCTATTGAGATCTGTTTGCAATCCTCATAATATCCTTCTAGAGTTTTACTGGAGACCTTGTAAATTCCTTGTGGAGTGCTGTCAGAATCTTGCTGGAATTCTGTTAAATTCCTGGTGCAGTCCTTGTAAAGTCCTTCGAAAGCTGTGTTGATGTTCCTGTCAAGTCCTTGTATAGTTGTATTAAAATCCTTGTTGTTAGGCTAGACGAATCTCAGAAGGACTCGGGCAGACTAAGTGCGAGAGTGGTCTTGAGATGATGGCAAAAGGAATATTAAGCCTAGCGCTACTGGTACGTCTGGGAGTCCTTATATACATTACAGTACTCGAGCACGGACCATGGGCTGCGCAATGCTGTGGACTGCGGATGAGTAAGACTGGAAGGAGATGACTCAGGATGACTAGGGAAGTGGGATGACTCGATGACTGCGCGCTGCGCAGCATGATGGGGGAGATAAGGGATGTGGGAAAGATAAGATAAGAAAATGAATAGTCCTTTGGGCGGCATCTGTAACAATGACTCGATGACTGTGCGCTGCACAGCATGATGGGGGAGATAAGGGATGTGGGAAAGATAAGATAAGAAAATGAATAGTCCTTTGGGCAGCATCCGTAACACTTGTTAAGTCCTTGTAAAAATCTATTAAAGTTCTTGTTGGGTCCTTGTTGGGTCCTCCCAAGATCCTGCTGGAGTTCTGCTGGAATCATGTTAAAGTCCTGGTTGAGTCCTATTAGAGTCCTCTTTGTAAGTTGAAGTCCTTCTGAACTCCTTCTGAATGCCTTCTAAAGTCCTTCTAGAGTTGTAGCAGAACTTTACATTTCTAGTTCTGCTGGAGTCCTTGTAGAATCCTCCTAATGTCCTGATAATATATATATTGGACCCAACCAGGACCCAACCAGGACTCAACCAGGACTTTACACAAACTCCAGAAACTCAGCAAGGACTCAACAGGGACTCAACAGGGATGCCAGGAGGAATGGGGGGGGAGTGTCATGTACTCCAATTTTCAGCCGATTTTTGCGATTTCAGAAACGGAGAGTGCTCAAGGATAATGCAATCCAGATATGCAATTTGATCAATGATCAGCCCAACTGTTGATGCTGTAGGATGATGAATGCAATGTGCAAGTGTTATTTACAGATATTTACAAGTGGGCATTGCAGATGGTGATTATTCTGAAACCCGGCAAACCTGCATATGATACCCCAAAGGCCTTTTGCCTGATCATGCTTTTGAATACTCTTGGCAAACTCATCAAGAAGATGCTGGCATGGTGTATGTGTTAAAACTAGGCACAGGGAATACTCTGAACAAGCCTTAGAATCTAGAAGTCCTGAGTGAGAACACTGGGACTTCAAGGCACTCTGTGCTACCTATATATACATGTAGAAGGCTGTGTGCACAGCCATAGGCTGTGTGCACAGCCATAGGCTGTGCATTGCTGCAGGCATGGCTGTAGGCTGTGCACTCCTGTGGACACAGCCATTTACTGCACATTACTGCATGCACAGCTTGTGCTATGCATTGCTGTGGATGCAGCCACAGGCTGCGCATTGCCATAGGCTGTGTGCATTGTGTTAAACAGAAAAGATGTCCTGACTAGGGATTGAACCCAGAACCTCCTGGACATATACCAGTAGCTCTACCACTGAGTTATCTTTTTTTTTTTTTAAATCAACAATTTGTATAGCGGTGCTTGATGGCAATCCGCTTGTAAATACACACAGGTACCTACGATAACTACAACTAGTCCGAGTAAACTCAGACTGAGAGGATGTACATGGAGGGCACACTAATCCCACTGTCTCCTGCCTGTGTGTGCACCTCCTCAGCTCGCACTCATGCTGGCTTGCCTGCTAGGCCCGTGTTCCCCAGCTTCTAGGAGCCAGATGTGGTCAATTCTATGTAAAGGGTCCAAAAGGGCCCATAATAACAGGCATTGCAGAAACTGCGATATGCAATGAAGCTTGGTGTTCGCTTTCATCAAGCACCCTATTGAATTGATGCTCTAGATCCCCCAGCCTGAAGGCTAGCTGTGGTTAGTCTGTGCAAAGGCCCTGCGAAAAGCCATAATCTGAGTATCCCCCACTGCGAAGGGCAGTTACCTGCCCTCCAGATCCAGGATAAAAGCACCTGCCGCCTTATTCAATGTGAGGTACTTAACAAACCAGAAATGCACAAAGGCATTATACTGGCGTTCAGTTGGCCTGTGCCAGTTATGGCACTGAGTCATAACGTAGACGGGGTCTTCAGCCCCTTGTCCACAAGAGCATAGATCGCTCTCTACGAAGTTGAACCGTGCCCAATATGCATTGATCGGTGCATGGCCGCATATAAGGCATGCGCAGTGAGTGTAAAGTTCGTTAGGCATTGGTTCCTTCATGGTGAAGCGAAAGCCGCCACCGAATCTCTTGCTGCCATTAAGGACTGGATCCTCAAAGTCGGCAAAGCTTCTGTCTCCATCCCAGCAGGCTATCAGTATGCTATCACTGAGGGCATTGCAGCGCTTGTTGCTACCGCTGGCGACGTTAACATGTTCTCCATCCCTATGCTCAAGGACCTCAACAGCATCTCGGAGCGCACTTGTAGGAAATTGTCAGTGCACACCTTCCTTCGCATGGGAAGTCCACTCGTTTTGCTGATCCCGCCACTCACCACTCCCCCTCTGGTACTGCGACTGGAGGACTCTCGTTCAAATCAGGGTGCTCCACCTCCGAGACCAGCTTGGAATCCGAACCACCCTCCTCCACCCTCTCACGCGCGATCTCGTTCTCGAACTCCTAGACGTGGACCACCCCCCTGGTCAATAGGGCCACCCGCCCTTCTTCCAGCAAGCACTCTTATGTGCAAGCCTTGGCCCAACCGGCCAATACTCCCACCGAGGCTATTGTAGCCTTGGCAAAAACTTTCCCACACCTCCCCGCTGAAAAGATTGTCTCCTTGCAAAAGGAAGCAACCAGGGAGCCATCTGGACTGCCTAAAAAGAAGGCTAAGTCCACTTCGCATGGACCATCCCAGCGTAACGTCTGGGTTAGTTATTCTTTCCCTGGCGACAATGACTCCATTGCCACTGGAGCTCTTCTTAATACTCTTAATAGGGCATTAACTGCTGGTAAATCCTGGATTCGATGTGAGTCCATCCAGGATCACTCCGCCTCCTCGTTCTCCTGCTTGATGATGAGGGTGGCCTCTCCTAAAGACCTTAGCATTTTACGTGAGGCTGCTCTCCGCTGTGCCCCGGCAGGATCTACTGTCGAGCTCACTATTCCGACGAGCATTTCTTATGTGAAACTGCTCGACGTTCCTTATTTTAATGCTGATAGCAGTATTATTACTGCTCGGCAAGCTTATGAGATAGTTCGCTTCTCTTTCCGCAATGCCCATTTGTAACAAGTGTAAACAACTCTCCTCATCGTCGTCTTCGTTCTACACCAACATCAACTGGCCAATCCCATATCAAGTTGCAAACCCGAGTTCCTAACACTCTTGAGCCCTTCTATTTCTCATATCGCGAAAATCGGCTGAAAATCAACCGGTCTACTAGAGGTTTTTGATGAGCGATGACCCGCTCAACATTGTTGGCGGCGGTGGTCATGCACCGCTCAACCCACACCCAGGACAGCCCACTGCTGGCCCATCCTGCTCCCCTGCTCCTCCTCCCCCCACGGGGAATGTGACCTTCTCTTCCAAGGTGGTGACGGTCTCATGGATACCGATGACACCAACCCTCGAATGCAGGAGGGCCTACCGTACCCTCTGCCCCCCCCCCTCTCCGTTGATCCTGTCCACTGAGGCAGCATACAATGACAATGCTATCGGCATAGCGATCTTCCCCGAAGGGGATCGGTTCCTTCACGGTGAAGCCAAGGCCGCAGCTGAATCTCTCGCCGCCCTCAAGGCTTGGATCTTGAAGGTTGGCTCCTCCTCATCTCCATTCCAGCGGGATACCAGTATGCCATTGCCGAGGGCATTGCGACTCAGGGCCGCTTCTCTTTCCACAACCCCCACTTGTAAACAACTGTAAACAACTCTCACAAATCGCACTCCTCGTTCTATGGCGACAACACTTGGGACGATCTTTGATCAGGTTGCAGATCCGGATACCTATATCCTTGAGCACTCCCCGTTTTTAAAATCGCGAAAATCGGCTGAAAATCCACCGATTTATTAGAGTTTTTCAATGAGCGATGATCCGCTCAACATTGTTGGCGGCGGTGGGCCTCCACTGCTAAACCCGCACCCTGGGCGGACCCCATCAGGCCCTCTCGACCCCCGCTCCTTCCCCCTCGGGGGATAGGAGCCTTCTCTTCCAAGGCGGTGATGGTTTAATGGATACTGACGACGCTGGTCCCTCGAATCGGACTGGGTCTACCGAACCCCCCGTTCCTCCATCTCCGTCGATGCTGTCCACGGAGGCAGCTTACAACGACAATTCTATCGGTATTGCGATCTTTCCTGAAGGGCATCAGTTCCTTCACGGTGAAGCGAAGGCCGCCACTGAGTCCCTCGCCGCCCTTAAGGATTGGATCCTCAAGGTCGGCAAAGCATCCGTCTCCATCCCGGCGGGCTACCAGTATGCCATCGCTGAGGGTATTGCGGCCTTGGTCACTACTGCTGGTGATGTTAACATGTTTCCATCCCTACTCTTCAGGGACCTCAGCATGAACTCGGAGCGCGCTTGCAGAGTATTGTAAATGCGCACCTTCCCTCGCGCGGGAAATCAACTCGCTTTGCTGATCCGCCACTCATCACTCCCCCTCTGGTACAGTGCGACCGGAGGACTCACGTTCGAACCAGGGCGCCCCACCTCCGAGACCGGCTCGGAACCAAACCGCCCTCCTCCACCCCTCGCACGCGATCTCGTTCCCGGACTCCTGGATGTGGACCGCCTCCTCGGTCAATAGGGCTACTCGCCCATCTTCCGGTAAGGCAATCTCTCCGCTGCCCGATCTGTGGGGAATCTCACAGAAAGGAACACCATCGCACCCTGGCGTCTTGCTGCAAGGCTCGACCCAAGGCTAACCCTCCTTGCGAGGCTACTCCAGCGGGCCAGCCCTGCCCTCATCCTCCTAAATGTCTCAGCTGCAGCCGAGACCATTCCACTGACACCGGAAGTGTCCCTTCTGGAAAAATCGCTTTGATCCAGATTGGATCAAGGAACACTATAAGCTGGTACGTGATTGCAAACGATCAGGTAGCAATCATCCTAATGCCTCCCCGCAGCGTAATGCGGAGGCCGACGCATCATGAGTGTCTCCTCGGGTAGCACAGCCTCGGCTGTGGTCCCTGGTTCAAGGGGACGCTCATTGATTTCTTCTTTTCGTATTTTCTCTCAGAACGTAAATAGAAAATATGTACATATGGACATGCTCCTCTCTACTCTTGGAGAGGATTATGATATTTTGTTTTTCCAAGAGCCCGCTTGGAATCTCATAAGACATGCCCTTCTGCCCACAATGTTGAGGGCGAGGCAGTAATCGGAGGTCCCACCCATCCAGATTGGACCTGCATCGTTCGCCGATCATCGCTCGAGGACCCTCCTCGAGTCATGGCCTATGTACATAATAGCTTCGTCGCCTACGTCCATCCCTTCGTCGCGACCTAGTTGATAGTCGCGATCTTATGATTATCAGCTTCGCCACCCTGGCGAGCCACTCTTTCTCGCTAACGCCTACTCTGATGTAGATGCTAGCGCGATTCGTCTTTTGCATGATTGTGCTGAGCGCCCCGACTTCCCCAACTTAGTTTATCTCGGAGGGGATTTCAATTGTCATTATGAACTCTGGGATAGAGTTCATAATTCGCAGCGGTCTCGAGGGGAGATGCTGTGTAATGCAGCTCTCGATCTCGGTCTGGAATGGTCGGAACCTAGCAACCCTGGGCCGACTTTCATTTCACATAACCCCGAGCTTCGGCCCTCGGTTATTGACTTGATGTTCATCCCCATTGATAGTGGGGATTGCCATCCTCGCATGATTGATGCGCTCAAGCTGACATCGGACCATGTCCCATTGTCACTTGTATTGGATGTTCCTCTGCTAGACCTATCCGTCCAGCGACGAACGTTAAGTAAGGACAGCATACCGGAGTTTATATCCGACATTGCTGGTGATCTTCTCGGAATGGACATTGTCCCTATCGAGACTAATAACGACCTCGAGAGCGTCTTGTCGACACTATCAAAGGCCATTGATCGAGCTTGGAATCTCCATTCTAGGGAATGCAAGCTCTCAAAACGGAGCAAGGGTTGGTGGAACCAACACTGCTCTGAGACTCTTGATACTTTCAGACAAACCCGGTCTGAAAGAGATCATCGCATCTGGCGGCGAGCTGTCAAAGATGCTAAGCGCGCCTTCTTTGATCAATGGATCAGGAGGTTGCAGAAAAGTCTCGTCGTCCATGGGATTTAGCTGCATGGACAAAGCAGAGACCCCTACCTGATACGAAGCTATCTCGTTCCAGGGACAGCCTTGTAATTCTATCGAAGCGCTTTGGAATGCGCTTGATAAGTCTTATAATGCTTGTCTGATCGCACAGTTAATTTGGATCGCCTCAATGATCTTGAAGCGCATCCAGTACGGGACTGGGTCCCGTTCTCTGCTGCCGAGCTCCGAGAGTCCTTAGAGCCCTGTAGCAATACGTCTGCACCAGGACCAGACCATCTGTCTTGGAGCCACATCAAACAGCTGGTGAAATTTCCTCACATAGCTGCATTCATCTTGAACATTGCAAATGCATGTCTGGATTTGGGGCACTGGCCCTCTTACTTCAAGCAGAGTTTGTCAGTTATCATTCCGAAACCTGGCAAACCTGCATACGATACCCCGAAAGCCTTTCGTCGATTGTGCTTTTGAATACCCTCGCAAGCTCGTCGAGAAGATGCTAGCGCGACGTATGCAGTACGAAGCGACCAAATTTGCTGTCTTCGATCCGAAGCAGTTCGGCGGCATCCGTCAGAACTCAACTGAGGATGCTGGGGTCTTCCTTACCCATATTATCCGTCAGGGTGGTCTAAGGGATTCAAAACGAGTGTCATCGCTTTCGATGTCGCTCAGTATTTTCCTTCACTCAACCATCGTATGTTGGTGAAGATTCTTCAACACGGAGGCTTTGCACCACAGGTGTCAAAGTTCTTTGAATCATACCTCGTTGGGCGCAAAACTTCTTATGCCTGGCGTAGTGCCATCTCTCCAGAGTTCGAGGCCGACGTGGGAGTTGGTCAAGGCTCTGCACTCTCCCCAGTATTGTCAGCGCTTTACTTGGCGCCGGTACTGAAACTTTACCAGAAAGCTGGTGATATGCCAGTAATCATGTCATTCGTCGATGACGGACTGATCATCGCTCAGTCCAAATCCACATCGGACAATGTTCCGAAACTGCAGAGGGCTTATGCCTCTGTGCATAACCTCTTCACTGACTTCGGCCTTGTTGTAGAACACAACAAGACTGAACTACAGCACTTTTCGCGCAATAGTATGGACCCTCGTCCGTCTATTGACTTGGGTTTTGCTCCATTTACGGGCAATACCCCGCTTCGACCCAAGGATGTCTGGCGATACCTTGGTTTCTTTTTGGATGCGCGCCTTCTTTAAGGAGCATGTTCGATTCTATGCACAAGGCCTTGACTACGCCAGAGCCTTCCAAATGTTGGGCAATTCTGTTCGGGGCTTATCCCCTCAACAGAAACGCATTCTCTACTTGTCGTGTGCGCGTCCCATCGCAACGTACGGCTGTTTATTGTGGAACTTCAATGGCATGCGTAATGTCGCACTGTTGAAACAACTACGCCAAATGCAGCGCAAAGCATGCATTTGGATTAATGGACAGTTTCGCACCACTCCTGAGGGTGCAGCTGAGACAATGGCTTGCGTCGAACCTATCGGCGGTTCATTAAAGACTGAAAGTCGGTCTCTGCCCGCTTAGCTAACTCCAATCTGAGGCATGCCTCAGATCATTAGTACGCCCGCCTCAGTTGGGGGTGACCCATCTAAAGTGAGAAATCTCGCTTCTTTGTCAGACAGACAGCGTTCTGCGCTTAAGTCCCCACTCAAGGATTTGGTGGATCTGAAACCACCACTCTTTTAACCACGGATTATTTTGCGATGCAAATAACCCGGGCAGGCGGCTTGTCGATGAGTTTGACAGTCGCTTTGAGATTCATAAGTTACTTGGCCAGACGAGGACTCGGTCAAGGCTTACGCGCATCGCTGGATCAAACACTTTCCCAGTGTTCGACCAGCATGATTGCTCTTATGTGAGTAGTGATGGCTCCATGCCTGCGAAAGCGGAAGTGCCATTAAGCAGTCTGTGTCAGCTTCGCGTGTTTATCGCGAGGGCAGGCTGGTTTCGAAATTCGTCAGCCTGTTGGCAAATCAACGAGCGATGATGCCGAGCTTATTGGATTGCGAATGGCAATCCAAAAGGCTATCACACAAGATGGAGTTGACTCCATCGTGTGCTTTCTGGATTCGATGAATGCGATTAATCGCATCATTGATTGCAATCCCCACTCTGTGCAGTCGCATTCTATTGCACTTTGTAATCATTGAAAGCTTGGCTCTCTGAGTCCGAGCAGCGCCGGATTGAATTCTGGCACGTCCCTTCCAAATGGAAGTGGGCAATACAAGTCGAGGCTCACGAGTTCGCTCGAAGCCTGAACGTTCCCTGGGGCTTCATCCCCTTTATACCACCGATGGCCTTCGAAGGGAGGCAGACGATGATATGCATAGCACTTGGTTCCAGAATTCTGGGAACAAGAAATATATTGGTGCTTCCACTTTTCGTTTTCACGAAGCAGGAAAGCCAAATTCCTATGAACGCCCCTCTCGGAAGAGAATGGGCTTCATGAAGTTAGTGACAGATAATGAGCTTTACGCTCGCTGCTCACGTCTTGCATGCGGCCTGCTCCGATCAATGCGTATCGGGCACGGTTTAATTTTGTCGAGAGCGATTTATGCTCTTGCGGACGAGGGGCTGAGGACTCCGTCCACGTCATGACTCAGTGCCGTAACTGGCACAGACCAAACTGAACGCCAGTTTGACGCCTT
>SJRY01000159.1:0-50122 GCA_011319805.1 Macrocybe gigantea
AGCACCCTGCTTCTTTCACAATAAGAAGGATGGAAGCAAGCGACTCATCCAAGACTACCGGGAAATAAACAAATATACGGTCAAGGACAAGTTCCACTACCACGCATCAGCGAGCTCCTCGACGTACTACAAGGAGCAAAGTACTTTAGCAAGATCGATATTATTGGATACAATAACGTGCGCATTCGGAAAGGGGACGAATGGAAGGCAGCCTTCCTAACAGCAAGAGGACTCTTCGAACCGACAGTCATGTATTTTGGGCAGTGCAACGCACCAGGCACTTTTAGCCGAATGATGGCGAGCCTCTTCCAAGACCAAATATGAAGAAGAGCATGCATAATCTATATGGACGACATCATAATCATCGGACAAACACGAGAGGAACTCCAAAAGAACCATAGAAGTCATGGAAATACTGAACAAGAACGACCTGTTCATCAAAGGACCGAAATGCATCTGGGAATATCGAAAGTCCCAGTACTAGGATACATCGTAGGAGAAGGGAAGGTAGAAATGAACCAGAAAAGATCACAGCCGTACAATCCTGGCCAATCCCAAAGACGAAGAAAGAACTACAAAAGTTCTTGGGATTCACGAACTTTTACCGACGATTCATCAAGGGATGCAAAGGTCGCTAAACCCCTGACGGAGTTGACTGGAAACAAAACATTCCAGTGGACAGACAAGCAACAAGGCGCTTTCAAAGAACTGATCTGACATATAACCTCAGCACCCATTCTAGCACTACCACAGACAGAAGGAAAATTCCGAGTCAAAAGGACGCCTCAGGATATGCCATTGGAGCGGTACTATCACAACAGCAGAAAGGACTATGGCATCCGATCGCATTCATTTCGAGATGCATGACCCCAGTGGAACAAAACTACGAAATCTACGACAAGGAACTTCTTGCGATAATGGTCGCACTAAAGACATGGAGACAATACCTCCTCGAAGCACGAGAGAAGTTCGAAATATTGATGGATCACAAGAACCTATCATACTTCCGGAAGCCGCAGCGACTCAATTCGAGACAGATTGGCTGGTACCTGAAATTACAGGAATACGACTACGAACTACGACATGTACCAGGAAAGGCGAATGGAAAAGCGGATGTCCTGTCACGAATGGCAGGATATGAAGAAAACCTAGCAGAGAAGGACGACATACAAATGATCAAAGAAGCAGCATTCATTCGACATCTGGAAGAAAATAATGAATGAGACTTTGAATTTATGATGTTCGAGGACGAACACCCACAGAAAGAAGAAGCAGAAAATAACGAAACAATACAAACAAGAGGAATCACGATGATCGAATCCTCAAGGATAGAACAAATTCGACAATGCACACGAAGGGGACGATCGTAACAACAGGACTGAAGGAAAAACCACACTGGTTCACAGAAGATGACCACATCGTATACGTAGGAGGAAAAATCTATGTTCTCCAGACAACAAACTGAAGGAAAACATCATGTTTGAACACCACGACACACCCATCGGAGGACACCCAGGGCAATACCACATGCATGAGCTCATGAGCCGCACCTATTGGTGGCCATCAATGCTGACAGACATCAAGAAGTATGTCAATGGATGCGAAACATGTCAGCGAAAAAAATCATCCGACAAAAGAAACATGCACCCCTGCACCCGCACAAAGTCCCACAAACAACATGGGAAGATATCGGAGTAGATCTCATAGGACCGCTACCCAGCTCGAACGGCTTTAACGCCATCGCCGCAGTCACAGACCGCCTGACCAAGATGATCCACCTAGTTCCCACAAAGACCGAACTCACAGCAGAAGGTCTCGCATGACTATACCGAGACAACGTGTGGCGGCTTCATGGAATTCCACGAAAGATCATCAGTGATCGAGGACCCCAGTTCGCAGCACGATTCATGACAGCACTTCTAAAATTACTCGAACAAAGCAAAACCTATCAACGGCCTATCACCCACAGACAGATGGACAGGCGGAGCGATCCACCAAGAAACGGAAGCCTTCCTCAGAAGCTTCACAAACAACCTACAGGACGATTGGCAGAATGGATAGCAATTGCAGAGTACCAATACAATGACAAAGCACACCAGGGAACGAAGGAAAACCATTCTACCTCAACTATGGAATGCACCCCTGGAAGGGAGAGCCGCAGACGACAGAGGGAATAACCCCGCAGCAAAAGACTTCGTCAAAAGAATGAGCCAAATACGAAAGGAAGCAAATGCCGCGCTGCAATATGCACAAACACGAGCCAAAGACAATTACGATGCGAGACGAAAACCTGCCCGTGAATACAAGAAAGGAGATAGAGTATGGCTAGAAGCCACCAATATCACAGTCAATCGACCATCAAAGAAGTTATCGGCACTCCGATATGGACCATTCAAGGTGGTTGAAAAGAAAGGAGCCTCGGCATATCGCCTGGAACTCCCAGCATCATGGCAGCTAATACACCCCGTGTTCAATGAAACACTGCTCACGCCTTACAAAGGACCCCGTTTCAAGATACAAGAGCGACCATCACACCACCCCTGAAATCATAAATGATGAAGAAGAGTACGAGATAGAAGAGATCCTAAAAAGGAAGAAACAAGGGAGAGGGACACTATTCCTGGTCAAATGGAAAGGATACGGACACGAAGAGAACACATGGATCAAGAGAAGGAGCTAGGGAATGCGCAGCAAGCTCTAGACCACTTCCTAAAGAAGACTGCGAACCAGGATAAAAGGATCACGACAAGAGGGAAGAAGACCAAAAATCGCACTTCATGACCACCAACGCCCCATCAGCATCGACAGCAGCGAGGGCAGCCGCGCACCTACCCCCAACCACCCAAGCGAACCTCGAGAATCTGGCAAGGATTCTCAATGCTAGCGACTACATGGACCCCCTCGCCATCACACTCAGCGCATATATGCGCTATGTTATGACCGTCCGCATGCACCTCTGGACCGGGAGAACCCCTGATGGACCGGCCCCACTGCAGCTGAACGTATCGCGCTTCGCGAAGCAATGGAAATGCTTCGCACAGAAAACCGGCGACTTAAACTCCTCGCCACCACACTCCACCACATTCGCGCCTATAATGAAGAGCTCATTCATACATGGGCCCCGCGTGCCACGACCGCCTGGGAGACCAATACTGGGTGGGGACAGCTGGACTAAGGTTTTTCGCGAGGACGCGAATCTAAAGAGAGGGTGATGTTACAGACGCCACCCAAAGGACTATTCATTTTCTTATCTTATCTTTCCACATCCCTTATCCTCCCTATCATGCTGCGCAGCGTGCAGCCATCGAGTCATCCCACTTCCCTAGTCATCCTGAGTCATCTCTTTCCAGTCTTACTCATCCGCAGTCCACAGCATTGCGCAGCCATGGTCTGTGCTCGAGTACTGTAATGTATATAAGGACTCCCAGATGTACCAGTAGCGCTAGGCTTAATATTCCTTTTGCCATCATCTCAAGACCACTCTTGCACTTAGTCTGCCCGAGTCCTTCTGAGATTCGTCTAGCCTAACAATCACATTGGCTTCAAAGAACACTGCTGCCATTGACAAAGTGGTTGCAGAGCTGTCTAGGCACTTCAAGATTAGGGATTTGGGACCAAGCACCTTCTTGTTGGATGTGGAGATTATTAGGGATAGGCAGAAGTGGACCATTGCGCTCTCCCAGAAGCAGTACATCTTAAACACACTGGAGCACTATGGGATTGCAGACTGCAAGCCTGTCAAAACTCCTATGATGACAGGTCTTAACCTTTCCAAAGGAATGGCACCTCAGACTCCAGAGGAAGCGGACTTTATGCAGAACATCCCATACCTCAGTGCTGTTGGATCACTCCAGTATTTGGCCACTATGACCAGACCGGACATAGCAGCTGCTGTGTCATGCCTAGGACGCTTCAACTCGAATCCTGGTCCACAGCATTGGAATGCAGTCAAGCATTTGCTGAGATACTGTAAAAGGACTTTGGACCTCAAGTTGACATACTCTGGAGATCTTGGTCCAGAGATGTTTACCTCATTCTGTGATGCTTCCCATGGTGATTGCCTGGACTCTGGATGCTCTACTGGTGGATATGTGATGATTCTTGGAGGTGGAGCTATTGGATGGTCATCCAAACTGCAGCCATTTGTCATGCTTTCTACTACTGAAGTGGAGTACATTGCTGCAGTTGAAGCTGGAAAGGAGATCTTATGGATGTGTAATATTATGCAGGAGATGGGATACCCTGTGTTGCAAGCATCACCACTCAAGATTGGACAATCAGTCTGCACTGAGTGTCACAAAGAATCCAGAGCATCATGGGCACATGAAACAGCTGGATTTGCGATACTTCTGGCTTAGGGATACAGTGGAGCAGAAGAGGATTCTGCCAGAATTTATTCCAGGGACTGAACAAGTTGCAGACTTGTTAACCAAGCCACTTACTGTACCAAAGGTCGAATTCTGTAGACAGAAAATGGGACTTGTAGGTACATAGTTTAGACAGTTCAGGTCAGGGGGAGGTGTTAGAAATGCCCCTCCTGTCCGGACTTGTGCATAGGACAGGACACAGGCTGTGCACAGCAATGCGCAGCCTGTGGCTGCATCCGCAGCAATGTGCAGCTTGCGCTGCGCACGCAGTAATGTGCAGTATATGGCTGTGTCCGCAGCAGTGCACAGCTTACAGCTGTGCCCGCAGCAATGCGCAGCCATAGGCTGCACACACAGCATCCTGCGAGTATATATAGGTAGTATAGAGCACCTTGAAGTCCTCAGTGTTCTCACTCAGGACTTCTAGGTTCTAAGGCTTGTCCAGAGTGTTCCCTGTGCCTAGTTTTAACAGCAAAATAATCTGTGGATAAAAAGTTAGGTAGTTTAAGGTCCACCAAATCCTTGAGAGGGGACTTGAGCATGCTGCGCTGCCTGTCTGATAGAGAAGCCAAATTCTTTGACTTTGAAGGATCACCTCCAGCCTGTGGCAGGGTAGTTAAAGACCTGAGGGCATGCCTCAGGTTGGAATTGGCAAGACAGACAGAGGACCTGACTTTCAAATGCTTGATGAACCCAGCGATCGGCTCGACACAGGCCATTGTTTCAGCCACACCCTCTGGAGTAGTATGAAACTAACCATTGATCCAGATGCAAGCTTTGCACTGCATCTGGCGTAACTGCTTCAACAGTGTGACATTGCACATACTGTTGAAGTTCTATAGCAAACAGCTATACATTGCGATAGGATATGTGCATGACAGATAGAGGATGCACTTCTGTTGAGGGGATAAGCCTCGCACAGAATTGCCCAGCATCTGAAATGCCCTGGCAGTAGTCAGTGCCTTTATTGCATAGAAACGGATATCCTCCTTAAAGGACAGGCACACATCCAAGAAAAACCCAAGGTATCTCCAGACATCTTTGGGCCATAAGGGAGTGTTGCCTGTTAACGCAGCGAAATCCAAGTCAATAGAAGGACAGGGATCCTTACTATTGCATGAGAAGTGCTGCAATTCAGTTTTGTTGTGCTCGACAACAAGACCAAAGTCTGAAGAAGTCGTGCACTGAGGCATACGCCTTCTGGAGCTTCGGAACATTGTCCGGAATGGACTTGGATTGAGCAATAATCAGCCCATCATCCACAAATAACATGATGGTCAGCATATCACC
This sequence comes from Macrocybe gigantea, assembly GCA_011319805.1. NCBI lineage: Eukaryota > Fungi > Basidiomycota > Agaricomycetes > Agaricales > Callistosporiaceae > Macrocybe > Macrocybe gigantea. The sequence continues at coordinate 5,658 of SJRY01000159.1, forward strand.
AGCCTTCTGGTATATTTTTAGAGCTAAGCCTTGGCCAACACCTACATCGGCATCAAACTCAGGTGAAATAGGACTGCGCCAGGCATACACAGTTTTATGCCTGACAAGGTAAGACTCAAAGAACTTGGACACTTGACATGCAAAGCCTCCATGTTGTAGAATCCTCACCAACATACGATGGTTGAGAGAAGGGAAATATTGAGCAACATCAAAAGCGATAACACTTGTTTTGAGGCCCTTTACCCAGCCTTGGCAGACAATATGGGTTAAGAAGACACCTGCATCCTCCGTGGAGTTCTGCCGGATGCCACCGAACTGCTTCGGGTCAAAGACAGCAAACTTAGTCACTTCGTATTGCATATGCCATGCCAGCATTTTCTCGACGAGTTTTCTGAGAGTATTCAAAAGCACAATCAGGCGAAAGGCCTTTGGGGTATCATATGCAGGTTTGCCAGGTTTCGGAATAATCACTGACAAGCTCTGCTTAAAGTAAGAGGGCCAATGACCCAGTTCCAGATATGCATTAGCAATGTTTAGGACAAAATCAGCCAAGTGAGGGAATTTCACAAGCTGCTTAACATGGCCCCAGGACAGATGGTCAGGCCCTGGAGTGGTGGTATTGCTACAAGGCTCCAAGGACTCTTGGAGTTCTGCAGCAGAGAATAGGACCCAGTCCCAAATTGGATGAGGCTCGAGCTCATCAAGCTTATCCAGATTAACTGGCCTGTCGGATGCAGCATTATAAGATTTGTTGAGTGCATTCCACAGTGACTCAATAGAGTTACAAGGCTGTCCCTGAAAGGAGATAGCCTTATAGGCCAGAAGCAGCCTTTGCTTCATCCATGCAGCTAGATCCCATGGACATCGCGACTTTTCAGCAACTTTCTTGATTCGCTGATCAAAGAAGGTGCGTTTAGCATCTTTAATAGCTCGGCACCAGATGCGATGGTCACCCTCAGACCGGGTCTGTCTGAAGGTGTTCAAAGTTTTGGAGCAATGCTAGTTCCACCAGCCTTTGCTCTGCTTCAATAGCTTGCACTCCTTAGAATGGAGATCCCAAGCATGGACAACTGATCTGGAGAGAGTCTGGAGGATGCTTTTTAAATCATCTGATGATTCAATTGGCACCAAGTCCATACCGAGCAGATCGCCAGCAATGTTGGAGATAAACTCAGGTACGCTATCTTTTGGAAGAGTCTGGCGTGGATCGGAAAGGTCCAGCAATGGGATATCTAAGGAGAGGGACAGCGGACAATGGTCCAAAGTCAATCTCAGGTCATCATGAATGACTAGTGCCATCCCAGCCACGTCGATGGAGATGAACATTCGATTAATAACTGAGGGCCACAGCTCTGGGTTATGTGAAATGAAGGTCGGGCCATGATTAGATGGCTCCGCCCAGTCCAGACCGAGGTCAAGTGCTGCATTACACAACATCTCTCCTTGTATATGCTGCAATATATGGACTCCATCCCAGAGTTTATAATGACAATTGAAATCCCCCCCCCCAGATAAGTCAGGTTGGAAAAATCAGGTCTTTCTGCACAATCATACTCGTAGCAACGGAAAGTGATGACGATTATGTAATAAACACGTCAATGTAATTGGCCAGTGTTGAATTTGAGATCATGTTGTTTTCTGCTTTACAAGCACGACTCCATTGTTCATGGTACCACCCAAAACTAGTCATCGTGAAATATCCCCTGAGCAGAAGAATCAGCTTATCGGAGCCATCCTTGCTGGCAAAACAGTTGCCGAAGCTGCCCGTCTCATCCACATCTATGATCCCATGGCACGACACATCTAGGAAAAGTACAAAAAAACCCACTCCACCGAGAATCTCCCCTGTTCTGGTCGACCACCCAAGCTTACAGAGCATGACAAACGTCAGATTGTATGGACTGCCCGAAGACAGTGCAGGGCACCTTTTTCCAAGATCAAAAATCAACTTGGTCTAAATGTTGGCATAACGACCATCCGCACCATTCTCGCTCAAGCAGGCTATCACTGATGGGTTGCCCGCAAGAAGCCCTTCCTCAGCCGACACCATCGTTCCCTTCACATGTCTTGGGCTCACCTCTATCATTGCTTTTCGCACTGCCAATGGAACAAGGTCATGTGGTCGGATGAGGCATATGTTTATGTCAGCAACAATCATGGTCGGGTCTTCGTCACACGCTGCGCTGATGAAGAATTCATGGAGGGCTGTATTGTTCCAACCTTCAAGCAATCATCAATCTGTGTCATGATATGGGAATGCATCATAGAGGGTCAGAAAGGGCTGCTGGTTGTGCTTGAGTATCCGGGAGGGAAGGGTGGTGGAATGAACAGCAAGAGATACTACGAGCAAGTCCTGGATAGGGTGCTTGAGGGTTTTTTCAAGGAGATGAGAGGTGAGAGAGGTCATATATTATTCCAGCAGGACAATGCCTCTTGCCACACTAGCAAGTATATGAAATCTTGGTTCACCAAGCACAACATCCCTCTCCTTTTCCATCCACCCAACTCACCTGACCTCTCCCCCATTGAGCCGGTATGGCACGAGCTCAAAAATCTGATCAGACATCGACCCCACCCTCCGACAACTGTTGACAAACTCAAGATGTCTGTATGTGAAGCCTGGGATGCACTTCCACAGGACGATGTAGACAAGTATATTTTAAGCATGCCAAGTCGAGTTGCAGCTATACAATGTAACTGTGGTGGGCACACTAGATACTAGTAGTTTATTTTGCCTCTGACAAATATATGTTTTCATTGGCCTCTGTCTACCTTGTTGGTGAAGTGCGACAAATTGTGGTAATGGTGAAATTATGCCAAAAATGGAATCATCATCACTTTTTGTGGGTATGAGTATAACAAGTGAATAGTGCTTCTGTCTGCATCAGAGTAGGCATTTGTGAGGAACAAAGGCTCTCCCAGAGTGGAGAAGCTGATGATCATCAGATCGTGACTATCAATGAGATCGTGTCTAAGGGAGGGGCACAACTGGCATAGGCAGTTGTGAACATAAGCCATCACAGCAGGGGGATCCTCGTATGATGAGCGGCAGACACTGCAAGTCCAGTCGGGGTGACTGGGACCTCTAATTACTGGCTTGCTGTCAGTGCTATGTGCTGACGGGGCTTGTCTCAATAGGTTCCAAGCAGGCTCTTGGAAGAACAGAATATCATAATCCTCTCCCAAGGTGGAGAGGAGAACGTCCATATGTACATATTTCCTATTTACATTTTGGGAGAAAATATGAAACAAAGAAATCAGTCCACTGGAGGTGTCACTCATGATGTGTTGGCCTCCACATTATGCAGTAGGAAGGCATTAGAATGTTTGGGACTTGATCATATTCGATCACATACTAGCTGTCCATTCAGGATCAAATTGGTTCTTCCAGAAGGCGCACTTCCGATCATCAGTGGAGTGGTCTTTGCTGCAGCTAAGACACTTCGGAGCATGTGGGCAGGGTTGGCCTGCTGGAGTGGCCTCGCGAGGAGGGTTAGCCTTAGGTCTCACTTTGCAGCAAGATGCAAGCATACAGTGGTGCTCCTTTCTATGGGATTCCCCACAGATTGGATACTGGAGGGATTGCTGGTTGCACTTCAAAGCAGAGTGCCCCCAGTGCCAACACCATTCTCAGAGAGGAACTCCTAGTGATGCAAGAGTAGTGCAGAACTGGCATCACCAGTTCCGGACTATAACCATGCAGTTGTCCAGAGCCTTAACATTCTGGCCAGTTGATATGTCCTCGATATTGAACCAAACGGTTGCAGTATTGGAATTCTTGGAGTTGCGCATGATATGTGGGACTCCAACAAGAGTGATGAGATCCGAGAATGAAGAGTCTCAGAGAATCTTGTAAGCTGGCCATGCAGTGATAACACTTCCATCAGCATTGAAGTATGGTATGTTGAGCAGTTTTACATAGGAAACACTCATAGGAATAGTGAGCTCGATGGTAGATCCTACCAGAGCATACCAGAGAGCAGCCTCATGCAAAATGCCGAGGTCCTTAGAAGAGGCCACCCTTATCATCAGGCAAGAGAATGAAGAGGCGGAATGATCCTGGATGGATTTGCATCAGATCCAGGACTTACCAGCAGTCAACCCTCGATTGAAGGCTGAGAGAAGAGTTCCAGCGGCAACAGAGACATTGTCTATAGGGAAGGTGAAGGTCACCCTGATATTACGTTAGGATGGGCCATGAGATGTGGACTTTGCCTTCTTCTTAGATAGTCCAGAAGAGTCCCCAGTTGCTTCCTTTTGCAAGAAGACAATCTTTTCCATAGGAAGGTGTGGGAAGGTCTTTGCCAAAGCTACAATAGCTTCAGTGGGGGGATTGGCTGGTTGGGCCAAGGCTTGCACATAAGCTTACCAGCAGTGGGGCGAGTAGCCCTATTGACAAGAGGAGGTGGTCTATGACCCAGAGTTCAGGAGCGGGACCGTGGTTGTGGCAGAGGGGGGCAGTTTGGGTTCCAAGGCAGTCTCAGAGGGTGGGCGCTCATGTTCGATCAAGAGTCTTCTGGATGTATGGTACCAGAAGGAGAGGTGTGAGGGTCAGCGAACTGAGTCACCTTTCCACAAGAAGGGAGGTGGGCATTGATAATTTCTTGCAAATGCCTTCCAAAGGGGTGCTGAGGCCCATCTAGTGTAGAGACAGAGAACATATTGACATCATGGGCACTGTTGACCAGAGTCGCAATGCCCTCAGTGATGGCATACTGATATCCTGCTGGGATAGGGACAGAGGATGAGCCGACCTTTAGGATCCAAGCCTTGAGGGTGGCGAGAGATTTGGCTGCGGCCTTGGCTTCACCATGAAGGAACCGGTCCCCTTCAGAGAAGATTGTGATGCCAATACTATTGTCATTGTATGCTGCCTCGGTGGACAGAATTGATGGAGAGGAGGGGGCAGAGGGTCTGGCAGGGCCTCCAGGATCAGAGACATTGATGTTATCAGTGTCTATGAGACTATTGCCATCTTAGAACAGGAGGCTCTCACTCCCTCAGGCTAGAGGAGGTGGAGCAGGAGAGCAGGACAGACCAGCAGTAGGCCGTCTGGGGTGCAGATTGAGTGGTGGGGGGCCACCGCCGCTGACAATGTTGAGCGGGTCATCACTCATAGAAAAACTCTAATAAACTGGGTGATTTTCAGCTGATTTTTGCAATTTCAGAAATAGGGAGTGCTCAAGGATAATAGAATCTGGGTATGCAATTTGATCGATGATTGGCCCAACTGTTGATGCTGTAGAATGATGGATGTGATGTGCAAATGTTATTTACAGATATTTATAAGTGCAAAGTTTAGCCCCCTTGCAGGAGAGGCAGCTTACCCCAGCTTCAGGCCTGACCCTCCATTGTGCTATGGAGGTGGCCCATTACCTGGGAGTTTCACACTTCAGATTCAACTTAAGCAGTTACCTGGGTGTATTATCCCGGGGATTACTGACAGATAAGTTAGGTCTCTCATGCCAAGGACTGGAGACTGTCCAGCCTTGCTATGGTCCAGTGGTGTCAGGGGTGTAACCCCCAGTCCTGCCTTCCTGTCCCCCAGCAGATGGTTTGCAGATGCATCATATGTGTGGATTTCCATCTCTTTAAGGTCTCTGTCTTGCCATGTGCCTGCCAGACTGGCATCTGATATCACAGCAAGATTGCTCTTACTGAATGGGTCTGGATCTACTTCCGCCAACTTAAGCAGGTGATGTACTGCAGTGACTAACCTCTGTGGACCCCTACTTCAGGCAGCTCACATGGTACTGGGTACCCTATTGGCTCAAACGCCATTGGGTGGTTATCAGCCTGATTCCCGGTATGGTCCCTTATCCTTTTAGCCCCTATGCTTTGACATCGGGGATCACGTGTGGTCTGCTGGATTAAGGCATTATCCGGCACTTACGTTCCAAGGCCATCCATGCCAAGAGAAACCCAGTCACATGAGTTAGGGTCATGTGACATTTGACCCACATTGTGGAGTAAGTCACATGTGTGATGCATAACCTAGCTTACATCATGTGCCAGCTGCTTAGTCACATGACCAAGTCACCTCCCTTGTGGGAACAACTGTCACAGGGTCATGATACTTCCTGCCTGCATCATGTGGAACCAGCTCCAGACACTTCCGAATGCAAACCTGAAGATGCCACCTCCAGGACTAGAACCCATAGCTTCGTGGATTGCCACATTCATAGGACTATCTGACTGCGTTTACTGCTATGCCAACCAGCCCTTCCTGCCCTCACCCTCCAAAGTATCTCAGCTGTGGCCGAGACCACTCCACTGATGATCAGAAGTATCCCTTTTGGAAGAACCGCTTTGATCCTGATTGGATCTAAGAACATTACAAACTGGTGCGTGATCGAAAATGATCAGGTAGCAATCATTCTAATGCCTCCCTGCAGAGTAATGTAGAGGCTGGCATGTCATGAGTGACACTTCTGGTAGCACAGCTCTGGCTGTAGTTCCAGGTATAGACAGGCACTCATTGATTTCTTTTCTTTATATTTTCTCTCAAAACATAAATAGAAAATATGTACATATGGACGTTCTCCTCTCCACTCTCAGCTTGGAATTTAGTAAGACATGCTCCATCTGCTCACAATGTTGAGGGCAAGGCAGTAATTGGAGGCCCCACTCATCCTGATTGGACCTGCATCATTCATCAGTTATCACTCGAGGATCCTCTCCATATTATGGCCTTCGAATTCCTTTTAGGCCTGGCAATATTGCCAGTCCAGTTCTGTCACTCATTTATACCACCAGTCAATGTCCTCTTCATGGACACCTCCTAGTTCAATGATTCGACATCCGAGTGCCTGATCAATTCCATGTTTAAAGATATCGATGAAAGCAATATCATTATATTCTGTCAAGGGAGCCCAGCTCCAGAATTCAATGATATAGTCCTCAATCGGTCATTGTTGCTGCGACAGTTCCTTAATCTGGATGATTGCATTATTCCTAGTCTCTGTGGTCATAAAGAATTCATGGGCTTCTGCCTTGAAGTTCTCCCAGTCCTTGAATGGTGGAAGATGTCCAAGGGGGTCTGTCCTGACTTCCGGAATATTAGCTGTTGCCAGCGTAACGATGTGGCCATGTTCCCAATCATCATAGGTGGAATAGTTTCCAAATTCCTGTCTATGTCCATTCAATTCTGTCTTGAACTCTAGCCACTCTTGTAGCTTAGAGTCTGCCCAGTTCTGTGCACATTTGGCCTTGCCTTCTGTGATCCATTGCAATGCATAGGTGATCATATCCCACTTGTTGGTAATTTCTTCTTTGTCGAAGTAGACTTCCATATGTCAAAGCCAACTTCTGATCAAACCAGGATCCCCTTTATATGGATCCGGCAGTTCTGATTTCATTCTTTTGGGCTTCTTGCCCACATCCAGTTCTTCTTTGATCACATTGACCAAAGTCTGTGTCGCATTCTGAACCAGTTTAGCCTGCTGCAGGTTGTTTCAAAGAGTGCCCCAGGCCAGGGCAAGATGATTGGCAGTGAAAAGAGTGATAAGATGATGGTGATAAAGGCAAAAAGGGCAGTAATGAGTTCCATAATGTGTGAGGTAAGAGGGATTGGTGTTTGGTGTGTTTTTGTTGAATAGTACCATGTAGGTGGCATGCAACCATTGACTCCCACTTCGGTTGGATCCAGAGAAAAAGGGGTAGGTGCCTGTTAAACTGCAGATGGGTCAGCTCAAATCCTTGTCACAATGGGGATGCCCCAAATGGCAGTCAAGGAAGGTTTTATCATCAGAAGTCCTAGTGGTCTGGCAACTCCTTTCTCGTTTCAGGTCAATACACATTCCCGACAATGATCTTCAAGGGCATGTTTGAGAAAAGGTGGTTGGTGGGTGGGGACTGTCCACACATCCGAGTCCTCTGGTCTCTCTTGCTTCGGTATGCTCCGGGTCAGCAAACTACCTGGTCAGATGTATGGTAGGGCTCTCCGGCCTTGTGATGTTTGATTCAGACAGGGTCAGACTCAACGTTACCCCTAGTCCTCTCACACTTCCAAATGCAATGAACAAGGACTGATAACGGAGACCAGAACAAAGGTTGGTGCAGGGTGGGGAGTGGTGGTGGAAAGTAAAAATGTTAGTTTCAGTAGGGAAAAGAGGTATGACGATGCAGCAGGTTCCTTTGGTCACATGGCACTCGAGGCTGTCGGGCAATGAAGGAAGGGCAGTAGAGGAGAGTGAGAGTAGTGAGGTGCACAAGGGCTAGCTTCAAGCTTTTGCTATGCAAAACCAAATCTGCATGCAGGTCACTCTATCTAACTGAGAGTAAGAGGCAGAGAGAAGTATGCTAATATTTAGCCAGCTCAAAGCTGAGTTCTACTATATACAATTTTAGCTATTTATACATTATGACTCCTGAGCATGGACCATGACTATACTATCCTCATGTTACATGCAACCCCCTACCCTAAATTGAATGAGTAAGGATCCTGCTGCACTCCTCATGGTATCCTACAGGTGCTATGCAATAACCCTATGCCTTAGTCAGTGCTGATGCATCATTGTTATAGGGTTATCTTGAGTTGTCACATTGTATCCTGTATATCACATCGTGCTTTGCATCACGTGTTCATCATGTGGTTCTTGAGTCACATGCCCATCATCAAGATAACAATAAGTCCTAAAATCGTAACAACATGCATCTAAAAAGAACCCAAGGTATCTCCAGACATCCTTGGATTGTAGTGGTGTATTGCCCATGAATGGGGCAAATTCCAGATTGATAGAAGGACTAGGATCCCTACTATTGCATGAAAAGTGCTGCAGTTCAGTTTTGTTGTATTTGACAATAAGACCAAAGTCTGTAAAGAGGTTGTGCACAGATGCATATGCCCTCTAGAGCTTCAGAACATTTTCTGCGATGGATTTGGACTAAGCAATGATCAGCCCATCATCTACAAATGACATGATAGTTGGCATATTGCCAACCTTCTGGTATATTTTCAGCACTGGTGCTAGATAAAGGGCAGACAGTACAGGGGATAGAGCTGAGCCTTGGCCAACACTCACATTGGCATCAAACTCAGGTAAGATAGTGCTGCGCCAGGCATAAGAAGTTTTATGCCCAATGAGATATGACTCGAAGAATCTTGACACTTGATGTGTGAAGCCTCTGTGATGCAGTATCCTCACCAGCATATGATAGTTAAGTGAGGGGAAATATTGAGTGACATTAAATGTGATGACACTTGTTTTGAGACCTTTAGCCAGCCCTGCCAGATAATATGGCTCAAGAAGACACCAGCATCCTTCATGAAGTTCTGCCAGATGCCTTTTTTTTTTTTTTTTTTTTTTTTTTAAATCAACAATTTATATAGCGGTGCTCGATGGCAGTCTGCTTGTAAATATACAAGGGTACCTACAATGAATACATGAAGTTTAGGGCCCTCCAAGTGGAGGACCCTTATCGCCATCTCCTTTGCAGGATGGGCACTAGACTAATCTGTGGAATTCTGTGTCTAGACTCCGGAATCAACTTGGATTCATAGACTGGATTAGTCATCCAGATGAACTGGCAGAGGATAAGTCCTCTCAGGCCAGAGTCAGGGGACTGCTCTGGTCTACCATGGTCCAAATTTTGGCCAGGAAGAGAGTTATCAGGTACATCAGCTGATAAGCCCCACCTACTTTATTTTTCCCATTCCTGAGCACATGGTTCGCTGATGCCCAGAAGGCGCAGATTCCTAATCATGTCTCAGGTCTCTGCCTTGCTAGTGTCCAGCCCCAGTATGCATCCTAGACCTAAGGCCTAGGCCAGGGAGTTCTATACCCATGCTTAACCCAGTTATGCATGCCCCACAAGGAGGTCTCAGGCTCCCATCTGAGCAGTGCTTTACGATCATGTGGTAGCTACCCCTGGGCCTGGGGACTCCCCAAGTGTGCCCAAGGACCGGTCCACACTACTAATGCTGACTAACAACCAGGTTCCCAGCCTGATCCAGTTGGTTAGACTGGGCATGAGATTAACCGGTGGGGAGTGTCCTGTCCTAAGCTCACAGTCTGAAGAGACTCCCTATTACAGGGTGTGTGGCACCTTCCAGAAGCACACATGCTCTGGAACGCTCCATTATAGGGTGCGCATTATAGGTCAGGTGGTTCTCAAGTTCTTTCCCTGCTTACCACGCCCTGTGCTTTCACTCCCTACTTGATCATATGATTAATCACATGACCATTTCAGGCACAGCCTGTCAGGGCTCACCTGACCTGCCACTTTGGGCTCCCGCGATCATCCCTATCATGTGACCAGGTTACCACCCTAGTTACAGAAGGTCACATGACTGTGGTACTGCCTCAGAGTTGATTACCAACCTGAGTCACCAAGCACATGACTATAACCAATGATGGGTCACATGTCTATCCCTACTTTCAAGGTACAGGGGATGAGTGGGAATCGAACCCACAACCTTTCCAGTGGCTGCACAGCCACCTCTCCAGTCTTTAGTGGCAATTAAACCACTGGGCTACTGGAGCCCTGAATGCAATCAATCACATTATCGATTGCAACCCCCACTCTGTGGAGTCTCATTCTATTGCTCTGTGCACTTCATTGCACACTTGGTTGGCCCAATCCGAGCTGCACCAAATTATGTTCTGGCATGTCCCTTCCCATTGGAAGTGGGCTATTCAAGTCAAGGCACATGATTCAGTGCATGAACTCAACGTCCCTCAGGGACCTCGTCCCCTTTATACCACTGACATACTCTGAAAGGAGGCAGATGATGACATGCATGCCTCTTGGTTCCACAATGCTAGAATCAAGAAATACATTAGTGCTTTCACGTTTTATTTTTATGATGCAAGAAAGCCACAGTCCTTTGAACACCCACTTCAAAAAAGAACAGGCTTCATGAAGTTAGTGACAGGCAAGGAGCTGTTTGCTCACTGCTGCTGCATCACCTGCAGACACATGCTGATCAATGCATATCGAGCATGGTTCAATTTTATCAAGAGTGATCAATGCTCCTGTGGATGAGGGCCTGAGGACTCTGTCCACATTATGACTCTGTGCCGTAACTGGAACAGGCCAACTGAACACTAGTTTGATGCCTTTGTGCATTTCTGGTTTGTTAAGTATCTAACATTGAATAAGGCAGCGAGTGCTTTTATTCCAAATCTAGAGGGTGGATAACTGCCCTTTCACAGTGGGGGATGCTTGGGGTTATGGCTCCTCACAGGGCCTTTGTGTGGAAGTAACTGTAGCCAGCCTTTGGGCTGGGGGACTCAGAGCACCAAGTCAGTATAGTGGTTGAAGAAAGCAAACACCGAGCTTTATTGTACATGACAGATTCTGTGATGCCTATTCATTATGGGCCCTTTGGAACCCATTACATGGAATTAACCACATCTGGCTCTTAGGAGCTGGGAGATGCAAGCCTAGCAGACAAGTGAGCACAAGTACGAGCCTATGTGGCATGGGCACGGGCACAAAAGAACAGGGTTAGGGTGCCCTCCATGTATATCACCTCAGTCTGTTCCTATCGGACTAGTTGTATTTATCATAGATATCATTGTGTATGTACAAGTGGACTGCCATTGAGCACCACTATAAAAATTGTTGATTTAAAAAAAAAAAAAAACTGATCTGGAGAGAGTATGAAGGATGCTTTCCAGGTCATCTGGTAACTTGATTGGCACCAAGTCCATACCAAGCAGATCGCCAGTGATATCAGAGATGAATTCTGGCACACTATCCTTTGAAAGAGTCTGGTATGGATTGAAGAGGTCCAACAGCAGAATGTCTAATAAAAGTGATAGCAGAGAATAGTCTGAAGTCAGTCTCAAGTGGTCAACAATGACTAGTGCTACCCCCACCAACCACATCAACAGGGATGAACATCAAATCAATAACTAAGGGCCAAAGCTCTGGGTTGTGGGAGACAAAGGTCAGGCTATGATTAGATGGCTCCATCCATTCTAGCCCAAGGTCAAGGACTGCATTATACAGCATCTCCCCTTGTGTATGCTGCAAAATATGAACCCCATCCCAGAGCTCATAATGACAATTGAAATCCCCCCCCCCTCCAGATAGGCCAGGTTAGAGAAATCAGGTCTTTCTGCACAATCATGCAGTAGGTGAATAGTGCTTCTATCTACATCAGAGTAGGCATTTGCAAGAAATAGAGGTTCTCCTGAGATGAAGAAGCTAATAACCATCAGATCGTGACTATCCACAAGATCACATCTGAGGGACACATCACCTTTTTCCACAATGCCCATTTGTAAACAAGTATAAATCACTTGCCTCCATCGTCTTCATCATTCTACACTGTCATTGACTGGGCTGATCTTGAATCAAGCTGCAGACCCGAGTTTCTTAAACTCTTGAGCACTTTTACCTCTCATTTTGTGAAAATCGGCTGAAAATCAACTGACTTATTAGAGTTTTTCTATAAGCGATGACCCGCTCAATATCATTGGTGGTGGTGGTCCTGCACCACTCAATCTACACCCTAGATAGCCCTCTGCTAGCCCATCTCATTCTCCTGCTCCACCTCCCCCTCCAAGAAATGAGAGCCTTCTTTTCCAAGGTGGTGATAGTCTCATAGACACCAATGACACCAATATTTCCAATGCAGGTGGGCCTACCGGACCCCCTGCCCCCCCTTCCCCATCAATCCTGTCCACTGAGGCAGCATACAATGACAACCACATTGGCATTGCAGTCTTCCCTGAAGGAGATCAGTTCCTTCATGGTGAAGCCAAGGCTGCCACCGAATCCCTCGCCACTCTCAAAGACTGGATTTTGAAGATCAGCTCTTTGTCTGTCTCCATCTCAGCCAGATATCAATATGCCATTGCCGAAGGCATTGCAATCTTGGTCAGCAGTGCTGGTGACATCAATATGTTCACCATTCCTATGCTCAATGGACCTCAGCACCGCCTTGGAATGTGCTGATGAGTGCTCCACACTGCTGACTGCCAATAAGTCCTAATCTGGTAATTCCGCTCCTGCATTCGAAATCACTACCACTACTCAGCCCCTCAGCATGATACTGCAGTCCAGCCACTGACTTCTCATTTGAGTGCTCAGGATATCGACAACTCCATAAGGCTTCCATTCCAGGTCCCAGACACTTTGCCAAATGCATCGCACCCATACATTCCGAATATTCTGCACTTCCTATATTATCCAATCCAGTCAGGCAGTCCTATTCCTATATGCCTCCCTCGATTCCAGATCCTGATATGGCAAGACTACTACTATTTTCAGTACCACACCACCTCATGCCTTCCTGCATTCCTGACACTGCCTTGCCGTAGTACATTCAAAACAAGGGATTTCGAGCATGTTACCGTTTCATCCACTCTCATTTCAAAATTCATGACTCATATTTCACTGATATATTCTATGTTTCTTAAATTATTTTCATGTTCCATTCTATGATGCATGGCACTGGCTTCAGGATGTTCTTTTACCTACTGTTTCACCTTTTATGTTCAGATTTTGAATGGACTTATATCTCTCCGATGTTTCAGCCTCAAAACAACCCTTTTGAAATCATATGATATGTTCTCTCATTCAGTTTTGACTTCGCCGGTTATTCTGATACTCAAAATTGTCTTACCTATAAAAACCCATGTACTTGGTGTTTGTAATAAAATAGAAAAAGTTACTATCTCAGTCCTTCAGCAGTCTCGCAGTCTACGGCTCGTGTGGAGTCCTTGTTTATCCAATCCCAAAGTGTCATGCTCATGTGGAGCCACAATACTTAGTCTTGAAATCAGTGTTCATGACTTTGCATGGAAGTCACCATTGTTAAAACCCTTCCGAAACTGTCACTGAAGCCCCTGATATCGCTCGGAAACTCAGCTAAGTCTACACCACCTTGTCTTGAAATCCCCGAAATTACTCAAACTATCCATAATCACTCCATTTCATTCTCCTCTTCACTCTACAGTCCCTTGAGTTACTCTGTGACTTGGACAGCTTATAGTTTATATAGCCTCAGATAGGGACTGATGCTTCCTTCATTCCACCTTGTTGGTTTGTAGGTTAGTGCTTCCTGATAGTTATCAGTGCTTGCATGAAATTGTCAATGTGCACCTCCCTTCCCATGGAAAGGCGACTCATTTTGCTGATCCTCATACCTCCCCTTCTGGTACCGTATGCCTGGAAGACTCCTGATTGAACATGGGTGCTTGCCCTCTGAGACTGCTTTGGAATGTAAACTGTCCCCTCTGCTACAACCACAGTTCTGTTCCCAAACCCCTGGTCATGGACTGCCCCCTCCTGTCAATAGGGCTACCTGCCCTGCTACTGGCAAGTGCTCTTATGTGCAAGCTTTGGCCCAACTAGCCAATACCCCTGCTGAGGCTATTGTAGCTTTGGCAAAGACCTTCCCACACCACCCATGGAAAAGATCATCTCCTTGCAAAAGGAAGCAACCAGGGAGTCTTCCGGACCACCTAAGAAGAAGGTGAAGTCCACCTCTCATGGTCCATCCTGATGTAATGTCAGGGTGACCTTCACTTTCCCTGCAGACAATGTCTCTGTTGCTGCTAGAACTCTTCTCTCAGCCTTCAATTGAGAGCTGACTGCTGGCAAGTCCTGGATCTGATGTGAATCCATTCAGGATCATTCTGCCACCTCGTTCTCTTGTTTGATGACAAAGATGGCATCTTCTAAGGACCTTGGCATTTTGTGTGAGGCCACTCTCCAATGTGCTCTGGTAGGATCTACCATCAAGCTCACTATTCCTATAAGTGTTCCTATGTGAAACTACTTGACGTACCATATTTCAATGCCAATGGCAGTGTTATTACTGCCCGGCAAGCCTACGAGATTCTCTGAGACTCTTCATTCTCAGATCTCATCACTCTTGTTGGAGTTCCTCGCATTATGCACAACTCCAAGAACTCCGATACTATGATCATCTGGTTCAATATCAAGGACACGTCAACTAGCCAGAATGTTAAGGCTCTGGACAATTGTATAGTTATGGTCCGGAACTAGCAATGCCGATTCCACACTACTCTTGTGTTGCCAGGAGTTCCTCTCTGCGAATGCTGTTGGCGCTGGGGGCACTCTGCTTTGAAGTGCAACCAGCAATCCCTCTGGTGCCCAATCTGTGGGGAATCCTATAGAAAGAAACACCACTGCATGCTCATGTCCTGCTGCAAAGTGAGACCTAAGGCAAACCCTCCTCGCAAGGCAACTCTGGCAGGCCAGCCCTGCCCCCATGCTCCAAAGTGTCTTAGCTGTGGCAAAGACCACTCCACTGATGACTGGAAGTGCACCTTCTGGAAGAACCATTTTGATCCCGAGTGGATCAAACAATATTATCAGCTGGTACATGATTGAACACGATCAAGCCCCAAACATTCTAATGCCTCCCCACAGCATACTGTACTGGCATGTATAGAGGCAACGTAATGCATAATGTTGGCCTCATTATGTTGCCTAGTTTGAGCTGTGTAATGCATAACGTGGGCCTCATTGCGAAAAAAAGCGTTACATATGTGGCTGGAAAATTGACACGAGAATGGGTAGAATATGCAGTAGCAGCAGTACCATAGTATCTAATCTTTTTGTAGCTGATAATCTGCAAATTTTATACCAGAATCATCAAAAGCCCAGATGTCTTCATCATTACTACCTGCTTTGAGCCCAAACTCTCTGGCTTGTAATGCATCAATGTTGTACAGGTTTGGACCTAGCAAAAGACTAGTCATGATATTAAGGGCTTCCTGCACAATGGCACTGCTTGGAAGATCAGAATCATCAGTTTGGTCGGTATCAATCTTGGCCTCAATTGTGGTTTCCAAATCTGTCAGCCCATCTACATGACCAAGATGTGCCTCAATCTCATTACAAAGCTCGGAATCCTTTTGTAAAAAGTCATTGAGCCTCATTTGAGCCTTCCTGCTGGTCAGACACTCCTCTGAAAGCAGTGTTGGGCAAGTCAAGTGACAGTCAAGTGACAGTCAAGACTGTCAGGTTAGCGTCAATTTGATGATAAGTTTGACCTTAGTTTGACTGTCACACTATATTTGGAAGTCAGAGCATCACAGGTCAATTGTCTGAGGGTTATAGTCACACACATACAGCAGTTTTATTTACTAACAGACTTTATTTACAATCAGGCTTTATTTACAACAAAGACAAATAATGCTGACTGTTAAAGACAAGCTGAACCGAAATGGGATACATGTGACTTGAACCTTCCTAATATGGATACAGTCATGACTGTCAAATTGACAGTCTAGTTGACTTGATATGTTGATGATAGTCAAAAGTCATTAGTGTCAAGTAAAGTCATTGACTGAACAACACTGTCTGAAAGACACCATTCCTTAGCAACACATTTTGACCAGGCATGACCGAAAGGTAAGTAGCTGCACTTGTAATGACTCGGACAAGTCATAGTCCTTTCACAAATGGTTATTGCTTAATTTAGCAATGTAATGCATAACATACCTCTCATTGCTAAAAATCCATTGGTAGAGGGTGTAATGCACCCTGCCCCAGTTGCCTCCATATATGCTGGTACAGTAATGCGGAGGCCGATGCATCATGAGTAACACCTCTAGTGGATCAGCCCCAGCTGTCATCTCTAGATCAGGCAGGCACTCATTGATTTCTTCATTTCATATTTTCTCTCAAAATGGAAATAGGAAATATATACATATGGACATTCTCCTCTCCACTCTGGGAGAGGATTATGATATTCTGTTCCTCCAAGAACTGGCTTGGAACCTAGTGAGACATGCCCCATCCATGTACAGCACTGATGGTGAGCCAGTAATTGGAGGTCCTAGTCATCCTGACTGGACTTGTATTGTTCGCTGCTTGTCATATGAAGACCCTCCTTATATGATGGCTTATATTCACAACTACCTATGGTGGTTGCATCCCTCCCTCAGATGTGATCTTGTTGATAGTTGCAATCTGATAGTGATTAGCTTCTCCACTCTGGGAGATGCTGTATAATGCAGTACTCAACCTTGGATTAGAATGGGCAGAGCCATCTAATCATGGCCTGACCTTCATTTCACATAACCTGGAGCTTCGGTCCTCAGTTATTGATTTAATATTCATCCCTATCGATCTTGCTGGGATGGCACCAGTCATTTGTGATGACCTGAGACTAACTTCGGACCATTGTCCATTGTTGCTTTCCTTAGATATTCTGCTGCTGGACCTTTCTGATCCATGCCGGACTCTTCCAAAGGACAGCATGCTAGAATTTATTTCTGACATTGCTAGTAATTTGCTCAGTATGGACTTTGTTACAGACATCATCCAAAGGACCATTCAATTTCTTATCTTATCTTTCCCATATCCCTTATCTTCCCTATCACGCTGTGCAGTGTGCAGCCATCGAGTCATCTCACTTCCCTAGTCATCCTGAGTCATCTCCCTCCAGTCTTACTCATCTGCAGTCCACAGCATTGCACAGCCCATGGTCTGTGCTCGAGTACTATAACGTATATAAGGACTCCCAGATGTACCAGTAGTGCTAGGCTTAATATTCCCTTTGCCATCATCTCAAGACCACTCTCGCACTTAGTCTGCCCAAGTCCTTCTGAGATTCATCTAGCCTAACAGACTTGGTGCCAATTGAGTCACCAGATGATCTGAAGACTGTCCTGTACACCCTCTCCAGATCAGTTGATCATGCTTGGGATCTCCATTCTAAGGAGTGCAAGCTATCGAAGCAGAGCAAAGGCTGGTAGAACCAGCATTGTTCTAAAACTTTGGACACCTTCAGGCATATCCGGTCTAAAGGTAACCATTGCATCTGGCAATGAGCTATTAAGGATACTAAATGTACCTTCTTTGATCAGCAAATCAAAGAAGTCACTGAAAAGTCATGACATCCATGGGACTTAGCTGCATGGACGAAGCAATGGCCACTGCCGGCCTACGAGGCTATCTCCTTCTGAGGGCAACCCTGTAATTCTATTGAGTCACTTTGGAATGTGTTCGATAAATCTTATAATGCTGCGTCTGACTGACCAGTCAATTTGGATAAGCTTGATGATCTTGAGCCACATCCAATTTGGGACTGGATCCCGTTTTCTGCTGCAGAACTCCGAGAGTCTTTAGAGCCCTGTAGCAACACCTCCAGTCCAGGACCTGATCATCTGTCCTGGGGCCATGTTAAGCAGCTTGTGAAATTCCCTCACTTGGCTGATTTTGTCCTGAACATTGCTAATGCATGTCTGGAACTGGGTCATTGGCCCTCTTACTTCAAGCAGAGTTTGTCAGTGATTATTCCAAAACTGGGCAAACCTGCATATGATACTCCAAAGGTCTTTCATCTGATTGTGCTTTTGAATACCCTCAGCAAGCTTGTCGAGAAAATGCTAGCATGACATATGCAATATGAAGTGACTAAATTTGCTGTCTTCGATCCAAAGCAGTTCAGCAGCATCCAGCAGAACTCCACGGAGGATGCTGGGGTTTTCTTGACCCATATCATCCAGCAAGGCTGGCTAAAGGCTCTCAAGATGAGTGTCATCGCCTTTGATGTCACTCAATATTTCCCCTCACTTAACCATTATATGTTGGTGAGGATATTGCAATATAGAGGCTTTGCACGTCAAGTGTTGAGATTCTTCAAATCTTACCTCATCAGGCATAAAACTTCTTATGCCTGGCATAGTGCCATCTCATCTGAGTTTGATGCTGATGTTGGTGTTAGCCAAGGCTCAGCTTTATTCCCCATACTATCTGCCCTCTACTTGGTATCAGTGCTGAAAATATATCAGAAGGCTAGTGATATGCTGACCATCATGTCATTTGTGGATGATAGGCTGATCATTGCTCAGTCCAAGTCCATTCCAGATAATGTTCCGAAGCTCCAGAGGGTGTATGCATCTGTGCACAACCTCTTTACAGACTTTGGTCTTATTGTCAAATACAACAAAACTGAACTGCAGCACTTTTCATGCAATAGTAGGGATCCTAGTCCTTCTATCAATCTGGGATTTGCTCCATTCATGGGCAATACACTACTATAACCCAAGGATGTCTGGAGATACCTTGGGTTCTTTTTAGATGTGTATCTATCCTTCAAGGAGCATGTCTGTTTTTATGCAATGAAGGCCCTGACTACTGCCAGGGCCTTTCAGATGTTGAGCAACTCTGTTCAGAGTTTATCCCCCCAACAGAAGTGCATCCTTTACCTGTCATGCACGTGTCCTATCGCAACATATGGCTGCTTACTCTGGAACTTCAATAGTATGCGCAATGTTGCACTAATGAAGCAGTTATGCTGGATGCAGCACAAGGCTTGCATCTGGATCAATGGTCAGTTTCGCACTACTCTGAAGGGTGCAGCTGAAATGATGGCCTGCATTGAGCCAATCACCAGATTCATCAAGCAGTTGAAAGTCAGGTCCTCTGCCCATCTTGCAAACTCCAACATAAGGCATGCCCTCAGATCTCTGACTACTCCGCTGCAAGAGAGGGGTGATCCTTCTAGGTCAAAGAACTTGACCTCTCTATCAGACAGGCAGCGCAATGTGCTGAAGTCCCCCCTCAAGGATTTAGTGGACCTTAAACCACCAAACTTTTTATCCACAGACTATTTCGCAGATGTGAATAATCCAGGCAGGCAGCTTATTGATGAATTCAGCAGTCACCTTGAGATCTGTAAGCTTCTTGGCAAAGATGAAGACTTTGTCAAGGCTTACTATGCATCGCTCAAACAGGTGCTCATTGAGTGCCAACTTGAGCCTAATTGTGTATATATGAGTAGTGATGGTGCTATCCCCACAAAAGTAGATGCACTCAATAAACAGTTGGTATATGCCTCCTGGGTTTACTGGGGCAATACACTTATTTACAAAATTCATCAGCCTATCAGTAAACCGATGAGCGATGATTCAGAGCTAATTGGATTGTACATGTCAATCCAAAAGGCTATTGCACAAGATGGAGCCACATCCATCGTGTGCTTCCTCGACTCAATGAATGCTATTAATTGCATCATTGATTGCAACCCCCACTCTGTGCAGTCGCATTCTATTGCCCTGTGCACTTCATTGCATGCTTGGTTTGCTCAATCTGAGCTGCACCAGATTACATTCTGGCATGTCCCTTCCTGTTGGAAATGGGCTATTCAAGTCGAGGCACATGAGTCAGCACATGGTGCTCCAGTAGCCCAGTGGTTTAATCACCACTAAAGACTGGAGAGGTGGCTGTGCAGTCACTGGAAAGATTGTGGGTTTGATTCCCACTCATCCTCTATACCTTGAAAGTAGAGATAGGCATGTGACCCATCATCGGTTACAGTCATGTGCTTGGTGACTTAGGTTGGTAATCAACTCTGAGGCAGTACCACAGTCATGTGACCTTCTGTAACTAGGATGGTAACCTGGTCACATGATAGGGATGATTGTAGGAGTCGAAAGTGGCAGGTCAGGTGATCCCTGACAGGCCATACCTGAAATGGTCATGTGATTAATCATGTGATCAAGTAGGGAGCGAAAGCACAGAGTGTGGTAAGCAGGGAAAAGACTAAGAACCATCTGACCTATGATACATACCCTGTAATGGGGTGTTCCAGAGCATGCATGCTTCCAGAAGGTGCCATGCACCCTGTAATAGGGAGTCTCTTTGGACTATGAGCTTAGGACAGGACATCCCCCACCAGTTAATCTTGGGCCTTGTCTAACCAACTGGATTAGGCAGAGAACCTAGTCATTAGTCAGCATTGGTAGTGTGGACTGGTCCTTGGGCACACTTGGGGAGTCCCCAGGCCTAAGGATAGCTACTACATGACTATAAAGCACTGCTCAGGTGGGAGCCTGAGATCTTCTTATGGAGCATGCATAACCAGATTAAGCATGGATATATATATATTTTTTTTAATTCAACAATTTATAAAGTGGTGCTCGATGGCAGTCCACTTGTAAATACACGAAGGTACCTATGATAAATACAACTAGTCTGAATACAACCAGACTGAGGGGATGTACATAGAGGGTGCACTAACCCTGTTGTCTCCTACCTGTGTGCGTGCCATATAGGCATGTGCTCATGCTGACTCGCTCGCTAGGCCTGCGTCCCCTGGCTTCTAGGAGCCAGATGTGGTCAATTCCACATAAAGGGTCCAAAAGGGCCCATAACAAACAAGCATCGCAGAGCTTGTGAATCACAATGAAGCTTGGTGCCTGCTTTCATCAAATACCCTGCTGAATTGATGCTCAGGGTCCCCCAGCCCGAAGGCTGGCTGCAGTTACTTCTGCGCAAAGGCCCCGCGAGGAGTCATAACCCTAAGTATCCCCCACTGCAAAGAGGCAGTTACCCACCCCCCAGATCTGGGATAAAAGCACCTGCCACCTTATTCGACATGAGGTACTTAACAAATCAGGAATGCACAAAGGCATCGTACTGGTGTTTGGCTGGCCTGGTCCAATTATGGCATAGGGTCATGATATGAACAGGGTCCTCAGGCCTCCATCTGCAGGAGCATTCATTGCTCTCGACAAAATTGAACCATGCTTGATATGCATTAATTGGCACGTATCTACAGGCAATGTGACAGCAGCGAGTGAATAGCTCATTGCCTGTCACCAACTTCATGAAGCCTATTCTTTTATGAAGCGGACACTCATAGGACTCTGGTTTTCCCACATCATGAAAACGAAATATGGAGGCACTAATATATTTCTTGATCCCCGAATCATGGAACCATGAAGCATGCATTTCATCATCCGCTGATAACTATCGGGAAGCACTAATCTACAAACCAACAAGGTGGAATGAAGGAAGCGTCAGTCCCTATCCGAGGCTGTATAAACTACGAGCTGTTCAAGTCACAGAGTAACCCGAGGGACTGTAGCGTGAAAGGGGGGGGGGGAATGGAATGAAGTGAATATGGATGGTTTCGAGTGGATTTCGGGGTTTTCGAAACAATGCGACTAGACTTAGCTGAATTCCCACACGATATCGAGGGCTTCGGTGAGGGTTTTGGAAGGGTTTCGACGATAGTGACTTCCATGCGAAGCCAGGGATACTGATTTCGAGACCGAGTACTGTGGCTCCACGTGAGCATGACACTTTGAGATCGGATAACACAAGGACTCCACACGAGTCATAGACTGCGAGACTGCTGAAGGATTGAGACGGTAACTTTTTTTTTATTTTCTTACAAATGCCAAGTACATGGGTTTTTATAGATGAGAAGATTTCGAGTATCGGAATAACTGGTGAAGTCGAAACCGAATGAGAGAACGTATCGTATGATTTCGAAAGGGTCGTTTAGTGGCTGAAACGTCGGGGAGATGTAAGTCCATTCGAAATCTGAACATAAAAGGTGAAACAGTAGGTAAAAGAACATCCCGAAACCGGTGCCATGCATCGTAGAATGGAACGTGAAAATAATCTAAGGAACATAGAATGTATCAGTGAAATATGAGTCATGAATTTCAAAATGAGAGTGGATGAAACGGTAGCGCGCTCAAAATCCCTTGTTTCGAATGTACTGTGGCGAGGCAGTGTCGGGAATGCGGGAAGGCATGAGGCAGTGCGATATTGAAAATGGTAGTAGTCTTGCCATATCGGGATCTGGGAATCGGGGGAGGCATATAGGAATAAGACTGCCTGACCGGATTGGGCGGTATAGGAAGTGCGTTTGGCGAAGTGTCCAGGACCTGGAATGGAAGCCTCACGGAGTTGTCGACATCCCGAGTACTCGAACGAGAAGTCAGCAGCTGGGCTGCGGTATCATGCTGAGGGGGCTGAGTAGTGGTATGATTTCAAATGCAGGGGCGGGATTACCAAATTAGGACTTATCGGCAGTCAGCGGCGCGGAGCGCTCATCACCGCCTCCTTCCAGAGCACATCAGTGGTATACAAGGGATGAGGTCCCTGAGGGATATCGAGGCCACATGCTGACTCATGTGCTTCGACTTGAACAGCCCACTTTCAGGAGGAAGGGACATGCCAGAATGTAATCCGGTGTAGCTCGGATTGAGTCAACCAAGCATGCAATAAAGTGCATAGGGCAATAGAGTGCTGCTGCGCAGAGTGGGGGTTGCAATCAATGATGCGATTAATAGCATTCATCAAGTTGAGGAAGCACACGATGGATGTAGCTCCATCCTGTGCTATCAATAGCCTTTTGAATTGAAATACACAATCCAATCAGCTTGGAGTCATCACTTGTCACTTTGCTGACAGGCTGACGAGTTTCGAAAACAAGTTTATTGCCTTGGTAAACCCGGGATGAATACACTGACTGTCTGAGTGTATCTGCTTTCATGGGCACGGCGCCATCACTACTCGTATATACACAATTAGGCTCGAGCTGGCACTCAGCGAGCACCTGTTCAAGTGATGCATGATAAGCCTTGACAGAGTCTTTTAAGCATGGGTATAGAACTCCCTGGCCTAGGCCTTAGGTCTAGGATGTACACTGGGGCTGGATGCTGGCAAGGCAGAGACCTGAGACATGATTGGGAGTCTGCACCCTCTGAGCATCAGTGAACCATGTGCTCAGAAACAGGAAAAGTAAAGTAGGTGGGGCTTACCAATACCCAGCTTGTTGTCAGCTTGGCCTCTTGGTAACTTGCTCCCTGGCTAAAATTCGGACCATGGCAGACTAGGGCAGTCCCCTGACTCTGGCCTGAGAGGACTCATCCTTTGCCGGTTCACCTGGATGACTAATCCAGGCTTTGAATCCAAGTTGATTCCAGGGTCTAGACATGGAATTCTACCAGTTAGTCTAGCACCTATCCTGCAAAGGAGACAGTGATAAGAGTCCTCCACTTGTAGAGCCCTAAACTTTGTGTATTTATTATAGATACTCCCATGTATTTACAAGCAGACTGCCATCAAGCACCGCTATAAAAATTGTTGATTTAAAAAAAAAAAAAAAATAGATCATCACCAGATGCAATGGTCATCTTCAGACAGATCCTGCCTGAAGGTATCCAAAGTTTTGGAGCAATGCTAGTTCCACCAGCCTTTGCTCTGCTTCGATAGCTTGCACTCCTTAGAATGGAGATCCCAAGCATGATCAACTGATCTGGAGAGGGTGTACAGGACAGTCTTCAGATCATCTGGTGACTCAATTGGCACCAAGTCTGTTAGGCTAGATGAATCTCAGAAGGACTTGGGCAGACTAAGTGCGAGAGTAGTCTTGAGATGATGGCAAAGGGAATATTAAGCCTAGCACTACTGGTACATCTGGGAGTCCTTATATATGTTATAGTACTCGAGCACAGACCATGGGCTGTGCAATGCTGTGGACTGCAGATGAGTAAGACTGGAGGGAGATGACTCAGGATGACTAGGGAAGTGAGATGACTCGATGGCTGCACACTGCACAGCGTGATAGGGAAGATAAGGGATATGGGAAAGATAAGATAAGAAATTGAATGGTCCTTTGGATGATGTCTGTAACAAAGTCCATACTGAGCAAATTACTAGCAATGTCAGAAATAAATTCTAGCATGCTGTCCTTTGGAAGAGTCCGGCATGGATCAGAAAGGTCCAGCAGCAGAATATCTAAGGAAAGCAACAATGGACAATGGTCCGAAGTCAGTCTCAGGTCATCACAAATGACTGGTGCCATCCCAGCAAGATCGATAGGGATGAATATTAAATCAATAACTGAGGACCGAAGCTCCAGGTTATGTGAAATGAAGGTCAGGCCATGATTAGATGGCTCTGCCCATTCTAATCCAAGGTTGAGTACTGCATTATACAGCATCTCCCAGAGTGGAGAAGCTAATCACTATCAGATTGCAACTATCAACAAGATCACATCTGAGGGAGGGATGCAACCACCATAGGTAGTTGTGAATATAAGCCATCATATGAGGAGGGTCTTCATATGACAAGCAGCGAACAATACAAGTCCAGTCAGGATGACTAGGACCTCCAATTACTGGCTCACCATCAGTGCTGTACATGGATGGGGCATGTCTCACTAGGTTCCAAGCCAGTTCTTGGAGGAACAGAATATCATAATCCTCTCCAAGAGTAGAGAGGAGAATGTCCATATGTACATATTTCCTATTTACATTTTGAGAGAAAATATGAAACAAAGAAATCAATAAGTGCCTGCCTGATCCAAGGATGACAGCCTGGGCTGGCCTACTAGAGGTGTCGCTCATGATGCATTGGCCTCCGCATTATGCTGCAGGGAGGCATGAGAATATTTGGGACTTGATCACACTCGATCACATACCAGCTGATAATACTGCTTGATCCACTCAGAATCAAAACAATTCTTCTAGAAGGCATACTTCTGGTCATCAGTGGAGTGGTCTTTGCTACAACTAAGACACTTTGGAGCATGGGGGCAGGGCTGGCCTGCCAGAGTTGCCTCGCAAGGAGGGTTTGCCTTAGGAGCACCAGCAGCATTCACAGAGAGGAACTCCAAGCAATGAAAGAGCAGTGCGGAACCAACAGTACTAGTTCTGGATCATAACCCTACAATTGTCCAGAGCCTTGATGTTCTGGCCAGTTGATGTATCTTTGATATTGAACCAAATAGTTGCAGTATCGGAGTTCTTGGAGTTGTGCATAATGCGAGGAACTCCAACAAGAGTGATGAGATCTGAGAATAAAGAGTCTCAGAGAATCTCATAGGCTTGCCAGGCAGTAATGACACTGCCATCAGCATTGAAATATGGTATGTCAAGTAGTTTCACATAGGAAACACTCATAGGAATGGCGAGCTTGATAGTAGATCCCACCAGAGCACATCGGAGAGTGGCCTCACACAAAATGCCGAGGTCCTTAGGAGATGCCACCTTTGTCATCAAATAAGATAACAAGGAGGCGGAGTGATCCTGGATGGATTCACATCAAATTCAGGACTTGCCAGCAGTCAACCCTTGATTGAAGGCTGAGAGAAGAGTTCTGGCAGCAACAGAGACATTGTCCGCAGGGAAAGTGAAGGTCACCCTGACATTACATCAGGATGGACCATGAGAGGTGGACTTCACCTTCTTCTTAGGTGGTCCGGAAGACTCCCTGGTTGCTTCCTTTTGCAAGGAGATGATCTTTTCCATGGGGTGGTGTGGGAAGGTCTTTGCCAAAGCTACAATAGCCTCAGCAGGGGTATTGGCTAGTTGGGCCAAAGCTTGCACATAAGAGCGCTTGCCAGCAGCAAGGCGAGTAGCCCTATTGACAGGAGGGGGCAGTCCATGACCAGGGGTTCGGGAATGGGACTGCAGTTGTGGTAGAGGGGGACAGTTCAGGTTCCAAGGCAGTCTCAGAGGGTGAGTGCCCACATTCAATCAGGAATCTTCTGGGCATATAGTACCAGAAGGGGAGGTATGGGGATCAGCGAAACGAGTCACCTTTCCACAAGAAGGGAGGTGCGCATATTAGAAATGCCCCTCCTGTCCAGACTTGTACATAGGACAGGACCCAGGCCATGCACCTAGCAATGCACACAGCCTATGGCTGTGTGCGCAGCAATGCGCAGCCTGTGGCTGCATCTGCAGCAATGCACAGCACAAGCTGTGCATGCAGTAATGTGCAGTAAATAGCTGTGTCCACAGCAGTACACAGCCTACAGCTGTGCCTGCAGCAATGCGCAGCCATAGGCTGCACACACAGCCTTCTACACATATATATAGGTAGCACAGAGTGCCTTGAAGTCCCCAGTGTTCTCACTCAGGACTTCTAGGTTCTAAGGCTCGTCCAGAGTGTTCCCTGTGCCTAGTTTTAACAGTGCATTGACAATTTCATGCAAGCACTTTCCAAGGGAGTGCTGAGGTCTGTCTAACATAGAGACAGAGAACATGTTGATATTGCTGGCACTGCTGACCAAAGTCACAATGCCCTCAGCAATGGCATATTGATATCCTGCTAGAATAGAGACAGAGGATGAGCCAACCTTCAGGATCCAATCCTTAAGGGTGGTGAGAGATTCAGCAGTAGCCTTAGCTTCACCATGAAGAAACCAGTCACCTTCAGGGAAGACTGCAATGCCAATGTGGTTGTCATTGTATGCTGCCTCAGTAGACAGGATCGATGGGGAAGGAGGGGCAGAGGGATTAGTAGGCCTACCTGCATTAGAAGCATTGGTATCATCAGTATCCATAAGACTGTCACCACCTTGGAATAAGAGGCTCTCATTCCTCTGGATAGGAGGAGGTGGAGTGGAGGAATGAGACCAGCTAGTAGAGGGCCATCCAGGGTGCAGATTGAGCAGTGGAGGACCACTGCCACCAACGATGTTGAGCAGATCATTGCTCATAGAAAAACTCTAATATTTCAGTTGATATTCAGCCAATTTTTGCAATATGAGAAATGAGAATGCTCAAGAGTGTATGAAACTCAAATATGCAACTTGATTGGAAATCAGCCCAGTTGATGACAGTGTAGAATGATGCAAGCAATGAGAATGAGTTGTTTATACTTATTTACAAATGGAAGTTGCAGAAAGAGGTGAATATGTCTGCACAATCATGCAGTTGATGAATAGCACTTCCATCCACATCAGAGTAGGCATTTGCAAGGAATAAAGGTTGTCCTGGGGTGGAGAAGCTAATAACTATCAGATCGCGACTATCTACAAGATCATGTCTGAGGGACGGCCGCAACTACCAAAGGCAGTTGTGAATATATACCATTATATGAGGGGGATCTTCATATGATGAGCAGCAAACAATACAAGTCCAGTTGGAATGACTAGGGCCTCCAATTACAGGCTTTCTATCAGTGCTGTGCACTGACCAGGCATGTTTTAATAGGTTCCAAGCTGTTAGGCTAGACGAATCTCAAAAGGACTCAGGCAGACTAAGTGCGAGAGTAGCCTTGAGATGATGGCAAAAGGAATATTAAGCCTAGCACTATTGGTACATCTGGGAGTCCTTATATACATTACAGTACTCGAGTACGGACTATGGGCTGTGCAATGCTGTGGACTGCAGATGAGTAAGACTGGAAAGAGATGACTCAGAATGACTAGGGAAGTGAAATAACTTGATAGCTATGTGCTGCACAGCATGATGGGGGAGATAAGGGATATGGAAGAGATAAGATAAGAAATTGAATGGTCCTTTGGGCGACATCTGTAACATCACCCTCTCTTTAGATTCACATCCTTGTGAAAGACCTTGATCCAGCTAGCTATCCCCATCTGTTATTGGTCTCAATGTAGTGCATATATGCACCAAGTGTGATGGTGAGGGGGTCCATGTAGTCACTGCTATTGAGAATCCTTGCCAGATTCTCATAGTTGTTTGGGTGGTTGGGGGTAGGTGCACAGCTGTCATCGCTGCTGTCGATGCTGATGGGGGCATTGGTGGTCATGATGTGCGATTTTTGGTCTTCTTCCCCCTTGTCATGGTCCTTTTATCCTGGTTTGCAGTCTTCTTTAGAAAGTGGTCTGGAGCTTGCTGTGCATTCCCCAGTTCCTTCTCTTTGATCTATATGTTCTCCTCATGTCCATATCCTTTCCATTTGACCAGGAATAGCATTCTCCTTTCTTGTTTCTTCCTTTTCAGAATTTCTTCTATCTTGTACTCTTCTTCATCATTTATGATTTCAGGGGTGGTGGTGATGGTCACTCTTGTATTTTGAAATAGGGTCCTTTGTAGGGCATGAGTAGTGTTTTGTTGAATACAGAGTGTATCAGCTACCATGATGCTGGGAGTTCCAGGCGATATGCCAAGGCTTCTTGCTTTTCAATCACTTTGAACAGTCTATATTGGAGTGCTGATAACTTCTTTGATGGTCAATTGACTGTGATATTGGTGGCTTCAAGCCATACTCCATCCCTTTTTTTGTATTCATGGGCTGGTTTTCATCTCGCATCATAATTGTCTTTGGCCTGTGTTTGTGCATACTGCAGTGTAGTATTTGCTTCTTTCCATACTTGGTCCATTCTTTTGACAAAGTTCTTTGCTGCAGGGTTGTTTCCTTCTATTGTCTGTAGTTCTCCTTTCCAGGGGTACATTCCATAGTTCAGGTAGAATGGTGTTTTCTTCATTCCCTAGTGTGTTTTGTCATTATATTGGTACTCTGTGATCACTATCCATTCTGCCCAATCATCCTGTAGGTTGTTTGTGAAGCTTCTGAGGAAGGCTTCTGTCTCTTGATAGGATCACTCTGCCTGTCCATCTGTCTGTGGATGGTAGGCTGTTGATAGGTTTTGCTTTGTTCTGAGTAGTTTTAGAAGTGCTATCATGAATCGTGCTGTGAATTGGAGTCCTCAGTCACTGATGATCTTTTGTGGGATTCCGTGAAGTCACTACACATTGTCTTGGTATAGTCATATGAGACCTTCTGCTGTGAGTTCAGTGTTTGTAGGGATTAGGTGTATCATCTTGGTCAGGTGGTCTGTGACTGCGGTGATGGCATTAAAGCCATTCGAGCTGGGTAGCAGCTGCTACACAAAACCAAATCTGCATGCAGGTCACTCTAACTCAGAAGTGAGAGGCAGGGAGAAGTATGCTAGTATTTAGCCAGCTCGAAGCTGAGTTCTACTATACATGATTTAGCTATTTATACATTATGACTCCCAAGCACAAACTATGACTATGCTATCCTCATGTTATGCACTGCCCTCTATCCTAGGTTGACTGAATAAGAATCTGACTGCACTCCTCGTGTTGTCCTGTAGATACTATGCAATAACCCTGTACCCTAGTCAGTACTGATGTATCATGCTTTGTGTCATGTGTTCATCATGTGGTTTTTGAGTCACATGCCCATTGTCAAGATAACGATAAGTCTTGAAATCGTAACAGCAGCCCTATGAGATCTACTCCAATATCTTCCTATGGCTGCTGTAGGACCTTGTGCAGGTGTAATGGTGCATGTTTTTTTGTCAGATGATTTTATTTTGCTAACATGTTTCGCATCCATTGACATACTTCTTGATGTCTGTTAACATTGATGGCCACCAGTAGGTGCAGTTTATGAGCTTATGCATGCGGTATTGTCCTGGGTGCCCTCTGATGGGTGTATTATGGTATTTGAACATGATGTCTTCCTTCAGTTTGTTGTCTGGGGAACATAGATTTTTCCTCCTGCATATATGATGTGGTCTTCTTCTGTGAACCAGTGCAGTTTTTTCTTTGGTCCTATTGTTATAATTGTCTCCCTTTGTGCATATTGTCAAATTTGTTCTATCCTTGGGGAGTCGATCATCATAATCCCTCTTGTTTGTATTGCCTCATTATTTTCTACTTCCTCTTTTCATGGGTGTTCATCCTCGAACATCATAAATTCGAAATCTCATTCATTATTCTCTTCCAGATGTTGGATGAATGCTGCCTCTTTGATCATTTGTATATCGTCCTTCTCAGCTAGGTTTTCTTCATATCCTGCCATCTATGACAGGACATCTGCTTTTCCATTGGCCTTTCCTGGTACATGTCATAGTTTATAGTTATATGCTTGTAATTTTAGGTACCAGCAGATCTGTCTCGAGTTGAGTTATTGCAGTTTCCAGAAATATGATAGGTTTTTGTGATCCATTAATATCTCAAACTTCTCTCGAGCTTCTAGGAGGTATTGTCTCCATGTCTTCAGTGTGACCATTATTGCAAGAAGCTCCTTATCATAGATTTCATAGTTCTGCTCTGCTAGAGTCATGCATCTAGAAATGAAGGCAATCAGGTGCCATAGTCCTTTCTGTTGTTGTAATAGTACCGCTCCAATGGCATATCCTGAGGTGTCTGTTTCAACTCAGAATTTTCCTTCTGTTTGTAGTAGTGCTAGGATGGGTGCCAAGGTTATATGTTGAATCAGCTCTTTGAAAGGGTTTTATTGCTTGTTTGTCCACTGGAATGTTTTGTTTCCAGTCAGCTCCATTAGAGGTTTCATGACTTTTGCATATCCCTTGATGAATCATTGGTAAAAGTTCATAAATCCTAAGAACTTTTATAGTTCTTTCTTCATTTTTGGAGTTGGCCAGGATTGTACAGCTGCAATCTTCTCCGGTTCTATCTCTACCTTCCCTTCTCCTATAATATATCCTCGTACTGGGACTTTTGATGATTCTCAGATACATTTTGGCCCTTTGGTGAATAGGTCATTCTTATTTAGTATCTCCATGACTTCTATAGTATTGTTTTGAAGTTCCTCTCATATTCATCTAATGATTATAATGTCATCCATATAGATTATGCACACTCTTCTTTGTATTTGGTCTTGGAAGAGGCTTGCCATCATTCAGCTGAATGTGCCTGGTGCATTGCACTATCCAAAGTACATGACTGTTGGTTCGAAGAGTCCTCTTGCTGTTAGAAAGGCTGCCTTCCATTTGTCCCCTTTCTGGATGCACACATTATTGTATCCCTAGAAAATGTTGATCTTGCTAAAGTATTTTGCTCCTTGTAGTACATCAAGGAGTTCACTGATATATGGTAATGGGAACTTGTCTTTAACTATATATTTATTTATCTCCCAGTAGTCTTGGATGAGTCATTTGCTTCCATCCTTCTTGGTGTGAAAGAAATAGGGTGCTGCATATGGTGATTTCAATGAGTGTATCTTTCCTGTTCTTAGCCCTTCTTCAACAAAGGCATCTAGTTCCTCTAGTTCCTTCTGTGTCATTGGGTAGACCTTGCTCAGTATCATTTTGGGTGCATCTTTTATTAAGTTTATCTCATGGTCCTACTCTTTGTGGTCTGGTAAACAATTGAAGCTTTTCTCCTTGAAGAGGTGTTTGAATCTGGTCAGATATGGGGGTATCTGAGTTTCTGTCTTGTTGCTGGCTGTGGTTTTCACTGGTTCTGCCACCTTCTGTATCTTGATTGTCTAGTGGTTTATTTTGCACATTTTAGGGCATCTGTCAAAAACAACTTCTCCTGTCCTCCATTTGATTGTTGGGTTGTGGTAGACAAGCCAGTCATGTCCTAGTAGCATATCAGTTTTTCCAATGTTGAGTACAATGGCTTCCATGTGCTTCTTATGTCCTTTAATGTCAATGTGGACCTCCGCTACTTGGTCTGCTATTTTCTGGTAGTTGGGTGATCCATCTGCATTTATGATTGGAATCTTCTTGATTTGTCGTGTCTTCAGCCCTGTTTTTGCTACTATTGCAGTGTTGATGCAGGTCCTGTCTGCTCTGCTATCGACTTCTGGTATTATTGTTGCTATTCCTTTTCGTGTTTGTATCCTGGCTGGTACTGCAAGTTCTTTCCTTTTTGGTGGTTTGTCACCTCAGATGGTTTTTCTTGGTGCTTCAGATCGCTTTGCGGGAATAGTGTATTTCAGAGTATGGAATGATCTACATCCAGTATTGAAGCAAGTCTGTTTCAGTTGTATGGGTCATGATTTAGCACCTCCTGGTTGGACCTTTTGACAAAACCCTCTTTGTCAGAGCTTTCTTCATCCTTGTCTTCTTTATCCTCTCCTCCTTCTTCTTTCACTTCTCTGACTTGGGATTTTCCTTTCTTCTTCTTCTTGCAGTTCTGTGCATAGTGTCCCTTCAAGCCACAGTTGAAACATGTGATGTTTGCTGCTCCCTTTCATGGTTCCAGGCAGTTTCATAAGAGATGCCCTGGCTTGTTGCAATTGAAGCAGTTGTTGCTTTGTACTTTGTCGACTTCTATGGCCTGTCCTGCTCCTTAGCTCAGGTTTCCAGACTTGTGCTGATTGCTTGTGAATTCTCCTCTCATCATGTTCCTGTGTTCATCAATGTTTCATCCAATTGCTTAAACTGTCTTGATATATTTGTATGGCTTCTGCTGTCCTTCAGTTTAAGCTCTTTGCAAGTAGGAAACAAGGGGCTGTTCCTGTCATTCCTGCTTTTTCTGTGAGGTCTATGAATTCATCTAGAAATTCATCGATGGGTCAGTTTCCCTATCTGATGTTGAATAGTTTGCTTCCTGCTTGTGACAGTGACATGACATTGCTGAATCATATCTCTATCTCAGTTATGAAGTCAGCCTATGTGCTTTGGTTGGTAGTGGTGTCAATCTTCTTTGACGCCCAGTGGGCTCCTGGTCTATCGGTCATTCTGGACAGGACTGCCCCAATCTTCTATGTATCTATAAGGTCTCCATGTGCAGTTATGTAGAATTTCATCTTCCTCCACCAAATGTTGAAGGATGTTCAATCTCCTATGAAGGATTTCAGATCAGCGATGATTCCCTTATATTCTGTTGTCATCCTTTGGGGAGTCTCTTCATTGTTATCTTGGTCTTGGTTCTCCTGTTCCTAGATTTGTTGCTCTTGGGTCTGTTGCACTTGTACTTGGACTTGCTATTCTTGTAGCTGTTTCTGTTTTCGTTCCTTTCTCTGTTCTTTCCAGTAGTCTAGGTCGACTCCTGCAATTCTACAAGCTTGTTCAAAATCAGCCCACTCTGTGGCAGTCAGTCTGTTTGTCTTTGGTAATCCTTTTTGCTCTCTCTACTGATAGTATTCATCCCAGTTGCTGTTGCTTACTTTTACCACAGTGGTGCAATTCTCTTCTTATGCAGTGCTTCAGCGGATTGGTCCTCTGAAGGGGTTTTGTGGTTTTGTTCCTATGTGTCCTTGACTTTGGTGTCATTCTCATTGGTTCTGTCATATGCTCTGTGCATCGTGCCCTCTCTGTATCAGTATGTCTTCCTTCTGTGTTCAGCAATTATAGTTCTCAATCTGTTGTTGCCTGAAGTTTTGGGCCTGTTTTCATTCTTCTCTCATTTTCTTGCAGATAGGTTCGTCCTCTTCTTTGGCAAGAAGATTCTGGTCTGACTACAGCTCTTCTAGGCTTATCCCATATTCTTCTTCTAGAAAAAGTTCTGCAATGAGTTGTGCTGCTCCTTGGCTAAGGATCTCAGCAGGTTCATCTGTGGTGGTAAAGGCAAACTCTTTCAGAAATGCCTGTTCTTTATCATCGCTACTTGGTGTAGGTGTACGCTCTCTCTTTCATTTGTTTGGATTGCTAGTATCTCTGTGGGTGGCGTGGACTGTCTCTATGAATGGCATGGACTGCAATGTCTGGTCTACTTCTCTAAGCCAAGTGCTCTCATTGCTCGTGCTAGTGCTTGCTGGTTTGGCGACTACTTGTCATCAAATGTTGATCAAGTCTTTGATAAAGCATGATGTGGTGTGTGTGTGAGTCTGAGCAAGTCTCAACAAGGCTTAATATCTTGTTAGGCTAGATGAATCTCAGAAGGACTCAGGCAAACTAAGTGTGAGAGTGGTCTTGAGACAATGGCAAAAGGAATATTAAGCCTAGCACTGGCCTCTTTCCAGGAATAGTGCCTCAGGGTTCTCATGATAAAATTTTGCAACCACATCTGGCACATCTTTGGCAACATTCTCTGCAGGTTCCTATATAGTGTTTTTCATAGGATACCCTTTCCACTGTACTCTGTATTGTAGTTTTCCTCAGTTCTATCAAGAATTCACTATAGCTTCTATTTTATACTGCTCCTCTCCTTCTATAATGATGAAAGGAGGTCATTTGAGAATTGTTACCACTTTTTGTTGTGGGAATGCCGGTGCCATATACAGGGTGAGTTCAGACTTGTTTCAGATGGGATGGATCTTCCAATGTTCCGGTAGTTCAAGTTTATATGCCGATTCTCCTATTCACCATTTGACCTTGAAAGGACTGGAACTGCTTATCATTAAGCTTATCAGTCAGCTGATCAGTCATAATATTAGTTGTTAGTTCCTTCTAGCCAGACTTGGTCACCCTTGCAATATTCTTGGGTGGGTTTCTGTTTTCAGTCATAAGTCCATTTCATGGTCTCTGCTGCTTTCAGGAGGGAGGTCTCAGCTTTGGTCCAGATCTCCTTCATCATGTCAGTGAACTTCTCTGTGGTCTGTGACTTAGTATCACACTTCAGAGGTTCCTTTCCAGTGTATGGGTATCGCCCGTGGTTTAAGTAGAATGGGGAATACCTTGTTGCCAAATGAATCTGATTGTTGTAGGAGAACTTAGCTATCAGTAGCCAGTCTGCCCAGTCTGTTTGCTGATGATTTATAAAGAGTTTTAGATATTGCTTGAGTTCCCAATTAACTCTTTCTGTTTGTCCATCAGTTTGTGGATGGTATGGCATCAAAGGGGCTCCTTTGATTTCCAAAAGTATATAGAGGTCTGTCATAAAATTTGAGATGAACTGTCATCCTCTGTCACTAATAACCTTTTTGGGGAGTCCATAATTCAGAAATATGGTATCATGTAGTTTATGAGTAATTCCTTCTGCCATAATTTCCATATTGACTAGTATAAATTTGGCTTCTTTTATGAACTGATCTACCATTACTATAACACCATCAAACTCTGGAGATTTGGGGAGGGGTCCTGATATGATCTCCCATAGTTCTTTTGGTACTTCATTCAGGTGTAATGGAGCATGCTTCCGATCTCTGATGATCTTCATCCACTGGCATTTGTCACATTCTTTGATATATGCCTTGATGTCATTCATCATCTTGGGCCAACAGAAGTTATGTGTGATTAACTCATGCATTTTTGTCTGTCCTGGGTATCCTGAGATCTGATCAGAGTGGTGAATCTCGATGATCCATTCCCTTATCTTTTGGCTTTTAGGGATGTAGTACCATTTCAGCCATGTGACAATCCAGTCATTTTCCTCCCAGCCATGTTTGCCTTCATCAAGACATTTTTGAACCTCAGGCTCTCTTTGTTTCCAAGCCCACTTTATCTGATCCAAAATGTCCTGGAATTCTGGTGTTGGCATGATTTTTGCTATAAAAATTTGATAAAAAATCTCTGGTTTTAGGAGTATGATATTTTTGTTATCATTCTCCCCCTTCTTATGGTCTGATCATCTCGACAGACTGTCTGCCTTCATTATTGATTTCCCAGGTTTGTGCTCTAGAATGAAGTCATAGTCCTGGAGTTCCAAAATCCAGCAAGCTTACTAGCAATTCAGTTTCTGAGGCTTTCAGAAGTATTCGAGATTTTTGTAATCTGTCCAAATCTCAAATTTTTATTTAGCACTGCAAAGATATTGGCACCATTCCTTGAATCCTGTCATAATCATGAGCATTTCTTTGTCATAGATCTCATAGTTCTGTTCTGTCAGGTTCAATAACTTTGATATGAAAGCCACCAGTCTCCAAGTACTATTGGATTGTTCCTGAGAAAGGACACCTTCTATTGTATAATTCAAAGCATTGACTTCCATTCAGAATTTTCCATTGTCTTGGGGCATCACAATAATTGGTGCTGTATATGTTATGGATGTCACCCAAAGGACCATTCAATTTCTTATCTTATCTTTCCCATATCCCTTATCATCCCCATCATGCTGCGCAGTGTGCAGCCATCGAGTCATTTCACTTCCCTAGTCATTCTGAGTCATCTCCTTCCAGTCTTACTCATCCACAGTCCACAGCATTGTGCAGCCCATAGTCCATGCTCGAGTACTGTAATGTATATAAGGACTCCCAGATGTACCAGTAATGTCAGCTGCCACTGTGATCACTATCAAAGAAGGTTGTACACACCTGCCTCCATCAATTCCAAATACCAAAGGTCCTCTTCAACCATACAGCTAATGAAGTCTGGGTCTATCCTCAGAATCAGCAGTTGAAGACAGTACTGAAGAAGCAAATGCTTACTAGCTGGATGGCAGACCTGAAAGAAGTTGAAGATCGACTTGATGTAGCATGGCAAGCATGACAGAAGCAATGAGAGGAGGCAGTCATAGAGAAGAACAAGAGCAAGAAGAACTAAGAGGATAATAATAAAGAAGAACATGATCGCGAGGACATGATTCTTAAGAAGGAGGTAATATTATAATTTCAAGGCCAATCATTATCTTGATGATGAACACATGATACACCAATCACATGATGAACACATGCTCAAGACATGACTCGAGACTCCAAAATAACCCTATAATAATGACACATCAGCATTCACTAGGATATAGGGTTACAGCATAGCACCTGAAGGATATCGTGAGGAGCACAGTCGATCCTGACTCATATGACTTAGGGTTAAGGGTTTTTATAGCATGAGAATAATGTGTAGTATAAAACATAGTAATATATAAGTATATAGAATCTGTATGGTAAAACCCAGCTTCGAGCTGGCTAATAACTAGCATTCTCTTCCCTGCCTCTTACTCTCTTTTGATCATTAGAGTGACCTGTGTACAGATATAGTTTTGCATAGCAACAAGCATGGGCTATATTGGTGCAGGTATAGGCACAAGAGACCAGGACAAGTGTACCCTCTATATCTATTTCTTCAGTTCAGTTTCTTTCAGACTCATCATATTTATCATAGATACTATTATATATATACAAGCAGACTGCCAGCAAGCACTACTATATAAATTGTTGATTTAAAAAAAAAAAAAAAAAAAAACACCTACTATTCACCAGAATGAT
Organism: Macrocybe gigantea; assembly: GCA_011319805.1. Classification (NCBI taxonomy): domain Eukaryota; kingdom Fungi; phylum Basidiomycota; class Agaricomycetes; order Agaricales; family Callistosporiaceae; genus Macrocybe; species Macrocybe gigantea. The sequence continues at coordinate 42,906 of SJRY01000159.1, forward strand.
AACCTGCCTCATATACCCCCCTGTTAGACACAGAGTACCAATCCCACCACCTCTATCCAAAACTCTGCCTATTGCTATCAGAAAACTAGTCAGAAATGTCAAACCATCTGGTAACTGGTGAGTCATTAGACCTACTCCTTCACCAGTTCAAGATGATTCTGATCCTAATTCTAATGAATAGGCTGGTTTTGTAAATGTTCAATTTGCTGGTCTAACTGAAGGTGCAAATCCAAGCACTTACAAGCAAGCTATGCAATGTTTGGATGCTCACAAGTAGCAGGAAGCATGTAATGAAGAGATTATATCACTTATAGGACATGGAATATAGAAGATTGTGGACTTGCCTCTAAGAAAGAAGGCTATTAGTTGTGGAAGGGTTTTCAAGGTCAAACACAATGCAGATAGCTTGATTGAGTGCTACAAAGCTCAATGTATTGCTAAAGGTTCTAGTCAGAGACCTGGCATTGACTATACCAATGTTATAAATTTGAAACCAATCATTATTATAACAATGAACATGTGACCAATACCAGTCACATGATGAATATACACATGAGACATGACATAAGGAAACTACAAGAAGGTCATATGATGAGGACACATCAGCACCAAGGAATATTACTCATTGCTTGCTGGATATCATGAGGCATTCAGTCAGCTACAACTTTTATTTCTAGTAGCAATAAACTCTCATGGCATAAGAATAATGCATGACAAAGTAGCATAGCCCTATATAAGTAGATAGAACTTGTATGGTAGAATCCAGCTTTGAGCTGGCTAATAACTAGCATTCTTCTCCCTGCTTCTCACAATGGTCTGTGAGACTTGAGTGACCTGCACACAGACTTGGTTTTGTATAGCAACTGAAGTCTTTGCTCCTACATTTTGCCCTACTACCTTGAGGCTTATCCTAGCCATGGCTGGTATTGAGGATGTGGAACTCTATTCTGTGGATATCACCTCTGCCTTTTCTAATGGCAATTTGAAAGAGGAGATTTATATGGTTCAACCAGAAGGGTTTCACTAAGATGGTCCAAACTAAGTCTGCAAACTTTACAAGTCACTTTATAGTCTTAAACAGTCTGCCAGATAGTAGAACAACAAGCTATACTCCATTTTATTGTCTATAGGATTCAAACAACTCGAATCTGACTGCTCTATCTACTTCTATATCAAGGCTAGGCACTTCAAGATCAAGGACTTGGAATCAAGCACTTTCTTATTAGGTGTGGAGATTATGATTGACAACAATTTGATTCACTGAGAGGAACAGCAATCCTAATATTACACTTGTACACAGTCCTGGTATTATCAAAGCTTTTACAGTCATACTTGTCCATTCTCTATTCATAGTTGTACATTCCAATCTAACATATTCATTAAGTTCTAAATAGACCTTTGTTTCATAAATTGTGATATTGACTTGTTCTGGTTGGGCAGTTTGGATTTGCATAGACCCAGCCTCTCTGTGACATCTGGCCAAATCAATACTAAATGAGCACTGTTATCAATCAATGCATTTGCTTTTACTGAAGGGAATGTATCACCTCCGATGAGGAGGCAAGGCTATTGAATGTGTGGAACACTGATGGGGGCACTCACTTCTTTATCTGAAGACTCTTCATTGACTGCTGTAAAATGGATCACTGGCCAGATGACACCCATAGTGCTGACATGGTCATTGTTATTAAGTGTTTTGATGCATGCTGTGCTTTTATTAGATGTTATGATAGATGCGACATTCTTTCCTTTGCCTTTATATGCTTCCTTTGTGGAGATGTTGCTGTTCATTATATTAGAGAGATGGGCATTGCCTGATCATATTGCCTTGTAGGCCTCTATATTTTTGGCCATCAGCAGCATGTAATTGGTGCCATCTGGTGGGCCGTGAGGACAGTCTCTTATAAAATGGGCAGCAAATGGGTCACAGCACTCCAAGCACCTGCCATTGTTAAAAATGAGTTGGTGTTCAGTCTTTGTTAAGGGGGGTGGCAGTACTTTTGGCATCTTTTTCTTCACATTTGCCAAGGAAGTGGCAGACTGTGAGTTGGAGTTGCTAGAGGTGAAATGGTCCTTTCGCTTTGGTTGTTCATTAGGGGAGGGTGGTTCTGAGTATTTCTTTAACAATCCAGAGATCTGCATGCTCTTTTATAGGAGCTTCTCATCCTCCTTTGCAACTGCATTTATCCATGTAAAAAATAAAGTCCTTGTAACTAATTCCAAAGCTGCATGCAAGTCAGTCAACATGTGTGCATCGACCAATCTGATGAGGGCCTCATCATCAAGGTGCAATTTCATTCCCTTCAAAATGGCATTGAACTTCTGGCATTCAGTTGCAAATGGTAAGAACTGATCCAATGTCTTTGTCTTCTTATTCATCAGTTGCACATAGCACTTTGCCTCCCAATTCAGTTCGATGAATGTATTCATAAACTTCTCAAAGAATTGCTTGAAGGTTAATGCTCTGAGCTCTTCTCTATTGCACTCCAACCAATCATGGTATCCATCATCTTGTCAGCACATGGACATTTTTTGGATCTTGTTAGCATTTGCAGTGACTTCCTTCTCATCAAAGTAAAACAAGAGGCAGTGTTTGAAATCATGCAGTACTTAAGCACTCAACACACCTGGAGTCAACACCAGTAACTTGTTAGGCACCGACTGAGAGACAGTTGCATGTTGCATGGTTTGAGCCAATATTGTTCTATTACTGAAGAAAAGCTTGGAAGGGGAAGGGGATATGGAAGATGAGGATGATTATTGATGCTGCCACTTTTCAGGTCATTGTGGTTGTTCAGAACTGAAGAAGAGGAGGGCACCAGTGATAAGGGGATTGGAGAGGAAAATGGAGTGAACTCCAGATTGAGCGAGGTGAAAACAGTAGCTATATGCGTATTCCTGGGTGAGGAATGATTCTGACATTTGCATGTCCCTTTACAAGAAACACCACTCCCTATTTGTTTCTATTGCTATTTAACCTCTTGGCAAGGTATCATTCTTGTTGAGACACAGACATCTCAAGACCTAGAGAGTCACTAGTGGAAAAGATAGGGGAGGAAAAAGGCAGTTCAGCATTGTTGTTTGAAAAGTAAAAACCTCCCTTTTAGAAGGAAAACTGAAGTCATCAAAACCCAACTAAACAACAAGCAGAACTTGGAATTTTGAGAATCATTGAGGATACAAGTGAGTAGTCAAGGTGATGATCCTGAATGAATAGATCTCTTCCTCCCATCATCACTGTTATGTCCTCATGACCACATGACTGTGCACATCATGTTGTGAGCAATCCATGCTTATACTTATTCATCTTCTCTTTACAAGAATTAGCTGCATATAGTATTATAGTTCCAGATTGCTCTGCCAGTCCTTCCACAATATATTGCACCTCACTGTTATTTTACTTTTATCAGAGGTCTAATGATGCATTACTGAAGACTACATCCAATCACTGCAGAACCTCTATCTTTATACTTCTGATCATCTGTTAAGCCTAGATTAGTATGCATCTGATGCTTTCTTAGCCTCACACCAGTTTGTATCTTCTTTTTTAATGCTATTCATCATTTTTCTCTTCAAGTCATTCATTGCCTCACTTTCAATCCTATGATATGATGCTACAGTTTGCTATGCTGCCTTTCTGATCATGCAACATGCCCCAGAAGAGGCATCTATACAGATTATCTCCCTCTGATCTGCTTGTTATAGAGAAGTATGGTATATACCATCTGCCCTTATTGGTAGATTGGAAATCTTGATACCCATATGAGAACTTATAGCTTGGAGATGATACCATAGGTCTTTCATATCAAAGCACACCTATATGATTCATTTCTGCTAGCCTGGCTGAATAGGGCAGCTGATCATCTTGCCTCTTATGCTAATGCACTCTAGCCAGCACTTCTATTATTCCCTATTCCCTTATTCATATTGAATGACTACTGCATATTCCCACATCAGTTAGAGGGATTGAGAAATCATTGGATGCCAGGCTACTCTTATAGTCTGCATGTATACAGGTCCAAGCATACTAGCTTTGGAGTTCAGATTATCTTGCTCCTGCTCTATGACTAGGAACCTCCTCCTTTGATACTGTATATGTAGTTGCTGTCTACTTACTCTATATTGATCCAACTCTATATAAGGAGTGGCCAGCTCAACACCAATGCAACCCTAGCCTCATATCATAGCAATTTACATCACTATAGTGCCAATACAGATGCTATGATGAGACTCCACTGTTAGGCTAGACGAATCTCAGAAGGGCTCAGGCAGACTAAGTGTGAGAGTGGTCTTGAGATGATGGCAAAAGGAATATTAAGCCTAGCACTACTGGTACATCTGGGAGTTCTTTATACATTATAGTACTCGAGCACAGACCATGGCTGCGCAATTGCTGTGGACTGCGGATGAGTAAGACTGGAAGGAGATGACTCAGGATGACTAGGGAAGTGAGATGACTCGATGGCTGTGCGCTGCACAGCATGATGGGGAAGATAAGGGATATGGGAAAGATAAGATAAGAAATTGAATGGTCCTTTGGGCGATGTCCATAACACCACTCTATCTTTTTGTTTATTGTTTTAAATTTCAATCCCTATAATTGCAGGCTACTTCAGACCTCAGCATGGCTCTAGAAGCCTTGCTCCCTTCTGAGATCCTGCCTACCCTCTATTTTTCACTTCTTTTCCTTTCTTCAATTCTTTTCGATAACTCTTCTACTTGGCCTCTTGGTCAATTCCAATTTTATATAGGCTTTGTGCTCTCTATTTCTCACTTGCAGGTACCACATCTGCTCTGATGCAAGATCTCCAACCTGTGGCATATAAAATCTATTCAACTGGCAGGGCATATCTGGACTATCATATAGCAACCACTTTCCAGATCTGCTTCACCAATCTTGTCCATACAACATATAATGCACCATCCTATATAACTCACCTCCTTACTAATTGATTTCTTTCTATCTTCATTAATTGTTTTTTTCCTCTTTTTACTGCATTTGTTCTCCTATACTACCCATTTTTCTAATAAGGTAGATATCTTATTTATCTGAGCTGCTTTTGTAGTATAGTTAGAAATCAATATTTGTCCTTTCCATTCCTGACCTTAGCCTTATTGTCTGCTGCTCAGCCTCCTCATCTGCTGTAAGCCATGCTTACACTATGCAGTAAAATTGATTAAATACATGAGAAATAGGCCTTCAAATTTTTGCTAAGTATTATATAATTATTTACAAAATAAGAGTGCACTTAGGTCACTCAAGAGAAAAGAGTGAGAATACTTCAGAGGTGGTATTAACTAGCTCAAAGCTAGAGTCTCACCAGGTATAATATAGTATTTTGCCATATGGCTGTTGGGCATATGAGTATCATGGTGATTGTTGAAATAAAAATGTCTTTATTTCATAGCACTAAGCAAGAGAGTGATTTGTTTTGCACATTGAAGATACCTGCAGCATACTAAATGACTTGGCAGTAGAAATAGATTGTTTCTAACAAGCCCTAGTTGTCAGCTGCTGAGATATGATAGATAACAAAGGTTATACATGAGTAACCCTTAATTTCTATGAAATCATCAGCCACAGAGCAGCTTATGCATCTCAATATTTTAAAAAAAAACTCATAATTTTCTTCTGATGACCTTTTCTGTCAAGGCATCCAAAGCTTGTTTTGCCTCACTATCTGGCAATTGGTGCAAGACATCTTTTGCTTTATCAGCATACAGTTGTGCAAAGGCTCGTGTTCTTTCCAGTGCTGATGATTGCTCAACTAGCAATCTTGCCTGTCAAGAAATATACGCATCATAATGCATGCTTGCACCAAAAAACTGTCTTCATACCTTTTCTATATCTCCTTTGTGCTTGAATTTCCGTTGAACTAGCTCACCCATCTCAGGATGTTCCTCCCCAAATAGCGCAGGACCAGTCGCGAGACCCAATTGAAGATCTGCACCCCCTGGCTTACCAAGGGTGTCTGAGGCTGATTCATAATCCAAAAGATCGTCAACAAGCTAGAAAGACTAACATGAATGCTATGACCTAATCGAAGCAGAATGCTCAACATACTTGGAAAGCAATACCCAGATTTCGGCCATATGCATATGCAATTTCCTCCAAATGTCACCTTCCTTACATCCGCCGAGGGTAACAGCCGCTCGGGCGCCTTTCGCCATTAGACTCGCAGTCTTCAAGTAGGTCTTTTGAAGATAGATATTCCAAGTGTCCTTCGTGAGGGAGGCAATAGAACTCGGTGGCTCATGGACACGTTGCTCGACCTTATTGTCTCTCGTCTGCAAGATTTCGCCCTCGACCAGATTAGACAGCACACTTGCAATGAGGTCAGTAACCTCGGAGTCCCCCAGTCGCGACAAGGCAGCAGACGCCCTTCCCAATACAAAGTTTCCGCCCAAAATAGACAGCTTTCTTCCAAACACAGAAGGAGCAGACGGGGAGCCGCGCCGCAGAGGAGACTCATCGATGACGTCGTCATGTAACAGCGAGGCCGTGTGCATCATTTCGACGATCTGCGCTAGCCGCATCTGCGTCGGCAGAACGTATGTTTGAGGAGAAAAGTGTGGAGGCTCTGGAGGAAGGAGTCGAAGGAGGATGGTATGTGGTTTGCTGAAATCTGGGAGACTGCATAGCCTCAAAGAAAAATTTACATCAAAATCGACGGTATGCTCTGGCTGTTCGGGGTTCCAATCATTGAGAACATCCGGACGAGTGAGTGGGCGGTCTATGTCTTCAATGCGGCCGCCTGCGCCCTCGCATTGGGCCTCCCAGAGCTTCCTGTCCCACTTTCGACCGAGTCCATTAGTTGCGCGCGAAAAAAGGAGGACGATGAGTGGGCGGATTTGCTTGGAGGGGTGAAGGAAGTAATGCTTCGTGATCTGTGTAAGGGCGGGGTGTCCAGATTCAAGGAGGGAAAGAAGAGAGATGCGGAGTTCGGCGAGCTGGGGCGCGAGGAGAGCGAAGGGATCGACGCGCATTGCCTTGAAGGAAGCTCGTCGCCGCCGTCGCTGGCCGAGTGTCCGTGACGCGAGATCATGTGATCGGGTCAGATTGTACATAAACACATCTAATCGCGATAAAGCAGCCTGACCTCTCTCTATCAGTCAACATGTCCTGGCAAAGTACGTCGCTCTCATCATCCTTTTACCATCCTCTCAGTATACAAGGCCACATCGATACGCTCGCAAACAGTGGAAAGGTCATTAGA